>SJYC01021328.1:0-29698 GCA_006408675.1 Madoqua kirkii | reverse complement strand
AGTGACTATGTACAACATGATAAATATAATTAACACTGCTGTACACTATATATCAAAGTTGGTAAAAGAGTAAATCTTAAGAGTTCTCAACACAAGAAAAAAAGGTTTCTTCTATTTCTGAAGTTTTTTTTTAATCTATAGAAGATGACAGGTGATCACAAAACTTATAGAGATAACCATTTTATCATATATAAGTCAAGCCATTATTTATACAGCTTAAACTTATATAGTCAATTATACCTCAATACAACTAGAAGAAACAATTTAAAAATAAAAATGAAGTTTTTTAAAAAAAACTTTTAAAATTTATAATATGACTATTCAAAAAATACCCCAAAACAATGTAAAAGACAATGCACAAAGTATTATTTAAGTTACTTCTACCTATTACTGTTTTGCTAAAATTTAGACTTTTATAAAAAATAAAGTCCATGAAAGACTAGGTTAAAAAGTAAAAAGTAATACTTGCTTCTTATACTTCCTAAAGTTGCTGTAGTTGTTCAGTTGCTAAGTCATGTCCAACTAATCCCATGGACCTCAGCACGCCAGGCTTCCCTGTCCTTCACCATCTCCTGGAGCTTGCTCAAACTCATGTCCATTGAGTCAGTGATGCCATCCAACCATCTTATCCTCTGTCATCCCCTTCTCTTCCCTTCAGTTTTTCCCAGCGTCAGGATCTTTTCCAATGAGTCGACTTTTTGCATCACATGGCCAAAGTATTGGAGCTTCAGCTTCAGCATCTGTTCTTCCAGTGAAAATTCAGGGTTGATTTCCCTTAGGATTGACCAGTTTGATTTCTTTTCAGTCCAAGGAACTCTCAAGAGTCTTCTCCAGCACCACAGTTCAGAAGCATCAATTCTTTCATACTCAGCCTTCTTTATGGTGCAACTCTCACATCCATACATGACTACTGGAAAAACTGTAGCTTTGACCATACGGACCTTTGTCAACAAACTCACATCTCTGTTATTTATTAATAATATGCTGTCTCGGTTTGTCATAGCCTTTCTTCCAAGGAGCAAGCATCTTTTAATCCTGTGGCTGCAGGCACCATCCTGAGTGATTTTGGAGCCCAAGAAAATAAAATCCATCGCCTTTTTCAATGTTTCCCCTTCTATTTCTATTGAGGGGCAGGGAAATAGGTTAATGCCATGAAGATCTAACCACCTATTGTTTTCTTTACTGGACTTCTTGAATAAGAGAACACCCTCAATGTTACTGCAAGATGGAGCCTTAGCTGTCCTATACTTCAGTGCATATACCCAGGAATTCAGGGCACGTAAGAGCCTCATAACCCTCGTCGTTTATTTACCAGTCAAGTTCAGAGCGCACATGCGGTAGAAATTCTGGAAAGTATTCTATACACACAGATGTCCAGAAAAGAGAGGTAAACTAGATGCTGAGAGCAACTGTGACAGAAACTGCTACAACCCACCAGCCCTGTTTCTTCTCGCTGAGTCTGTGGCTGGGCTGTTTTTGCCTGCCAGCCTTGCAACTGGGTTTGGCCACTGACTGAGTTCTGGCTCATATAACGTATGAAGAAACAATAAAGCCCACTTTCAGGCCCACAAAAACTCCTACTCTTTGTCTTCCCGTTCTTTTTTTTTCCTTATATGCTAGCTCAATGGAGGTTTTATACTAAGGACCATCATCCAGAGAAGAACGTGGACATTGGACTGTAACATGAGTAAGAAGTAAACATTTATTGTTTTAAGCCACTGAGATTTTGGATTTATTACTGCAGCAAATATTACTTGGTCTACCTTATAAGGGGACCCTTGTTTTTCTATTTTCAACATAGCATGCTAATAAAAGAAACAATGATGTCTATATAAAAAAGAAGACAATAAAGAGGAAAAACTCATACATCTTTTCCATAAAAAATATATCTTTGCTTAATGATATAAAAAGCGTCCAATAAGTTGATCATACCAGAAATTATTACTAAGAGAATTATATTTCTAGTAGAGAACACGTTATATTTTTTCTGTAGAAAAAAAATAGTTACCATGTGATGAAATTGTACTTTAGGACATACCAAGTACTTTATGAATCAAATTTTGATTTAATCAAATCAAAAGAAAACTTGGATAACATATCACAGTGATAAACGACCATAAGTATTGAAACAATAGGCCTAGGGAATCCCCTGGAGGTCCAGGGGTTAAGACGCCATGCTCCCACTTCCGGGGACATTAGTTCCATCCCTGATCAGGGGACTAAAATCTCTCATGCTACACAGCACTGTCAAAACAAACAAACAAACAAAACAAAACAATAGTCTTCAAATGGAGTCACTTATGCCAAACCCCACCAAGACTAAATATCTAACCTGACTGCAGTTTCAGCTTCTCCCAGGAGTGGAATTTTAAACCCACCAGTCTGGAATTTCCTGATAAACACTAGTGAAGTAGTCTGCTTAATAAGACCCCTTGCCTTCCCCTTCAGGAAGATGACCTTGCCTGAAATAATCCATTCTTTAACTTCCTTGTCCCATCCTGATTCTGCCTATGAAAACCATCCATTTTGGTTTGTACAGCTCCTGGGATTTATTAGACAGGATGCTTCCTGATTCGTGAATCATGGAATAAAGGCAATTAGTTTTTTAATTTTACTCAGTTCAATTTTTCTTTTTTTAACATAAAAAATTATCAATAACATTTTGTATCATTCCAATAAAAGAATATCTGAATTATATTAATTGGTGGATATTATTCAGCTGACAGAGTTTCACTGTTAACAACCTCATCAAGGAGATTCTGCCCTTTTGTCCAATGATGGCAACAAGGAAAAGCTGGCTGACCATCTGGCAGGGATGCTCCCGTGAATTGTCCGGCCCTGGGTGAATGTAGGCGGGAAGATACTCTGATAGACAGTCCTGCCTTGGGTGAATGTGGGCTGGAAGACATCTGAGGCCACTTTAAACTGAGAGTTTCTGTCCTAGGAAAGAAGCCAAATAATTTTGCACACCTCTAGATTACTGAAGTTCTACAGATGTTATTTTGGGCTTTCTAGAATGAGTCTGTGAAAATTTTGTGAAAATTCCCAATTCTAAAATCTAAATAAGTAAAGCAAAAACAAAACAAAAAGCCAAATATATTTGCATGTAATGAGGTCTTCCTGTTTCCCTGATGCTCTTTTGGAAAATAAAATTATACTGACTTTTATTACTGGAGCTTTTACTAATTCAGGGATAAAGCCAGTGTGGGTGGAATGGCAGTTCTTTCATCCTAAAGAGCTATCAGCATTTCAAAAGCAGGAAGGTCAATCTGCAACTTCCGCATAAAACTAGGAGAGGGAAATGAATTTGAAATAAACTAATGGTTAAGAACTAGTGTTAACTGAAGATCAATCAGAAGTTAACCTACTTTACATCTGAGATGACTGTGCTAATTGATGGAAAGCGAGGATTCAATTTAAAAGCAGATGGTTCACATGCAAATTTGCATAACTCAAGTAATATAAAAAATTAGACACCCCCCCACACACACCCCTCCATAATTGTTTACCCCTTCAGCATACAGGAATGGACTCTTTCAAAGGCACACAGGTGAGAGCAGACCCCCTCTTCATTTTAGTTGTATTGGTCTCCTGTCAGTGGCAACTACACTGGGGATGGAGCAGGGGAAGGACAGGATCTGGACAGCAAGCAGATGACATACATATTACGGAACACAAATTGCCAGTAAGCTTTCTGCTTAACTGCTGTTGCACACAGAATCTCTGTTCCCAGCAAGGAGAAATTTGCAGGCTGGTCCCATTCATCACCAGGAAAAGCCCTGGATTTTATGCCGCTGTTGTGTTTGGTGGCTTGTTTTAATTAGGGACCAGGAAATTGATCAGTTTTAGCCTCCCAAGCACGGATTCTGGCTTAGGTGCTTATTCCTTTTGCTTCCATTTTCAGAATTAATTTTTTTTTTACAATTCTTCAGCTGCATCAGCACTTTGACCCTGAGTTCACGTAAATCCCAAACAGCTGGCTGAGTTGGTCCATGCAAACAAAGAAATGCATGAAATAAAGTCAAGAAAAATCACCATCTCAGTCAAACAGTTGATCTAAATGCAGGAAGAAGAGCTTGAAGTCCCCCTCTTTAATGACAAGCAAACAGCTGTAATAGAATTGACTTGGAGCCATCTTAGCTGAAGGCAAAAGTTAAGATAAGACAAATGTTTTTAAAATGTCACTGTCGTAACAGCCTAAAGAGCCTTTAGCACAATTTCCACGGGTGGCCTTCTAACAGTGAATGAATTTAGCATTCTGTAAACATTTGCCTGTAGTTTGGCTCTACACCCCAATACACAGACACGAAAGAAGACAAAGCCACTAGTTTCAGATGCAGAGACTGCACTCGAACCTTAACAGAACATTCATCGTTTAACGGAACTCATTATTTTGGAAGCAAATAAATCCTTTAGTTCCTAAGATGGTATCAAGTACAACATGGTCTCCCATTTCAGAAAACACTGGTACATACATGGCCTGGAATGGAAAATAAGAAAATAGGAGGAGAAGAAGGCTTTAAAAGGAAAAGGTGATGAAAGGAATGTTCTATAAGGATTGGAGAATAAGTAATTAAACCACACCACACATAAAGTACAATCAGACGCTGCTTCGTTCTCTGTGAGGTCTCTGACTGCCGAAACGCGTGAGGACGTGTGAAATTAGCACGGCCTCTTTGCTCCCGGCATGTTAGAGAGACCAGTGCATGCGTGCGTGCCTGCAAGTCGCTCCAGTCACGTCTGACTCTGTGCAAACCCATGGACTGTCGCCCGCCAGGCTCCTCTGTCCATGGGATTCTCCAGGCAAGAATACTGCCGTGGGTTGCCATGCCCTCCTCCTGGGAATCTTCCCAACCCAGGGATCGAACCCGCGTCTCTTATGTCTCCTGCACTGCAGTTAGGTTCTTTACCACCGGCCTTCTCTGTGGCTCAGACAGTAAAGAATCTGCCTGTAGTGCAGGAGATCCAGGTTCAGTCTCTGGGGGGTGGAGGGGGGGGACGTTGCGGGAAGATCCCCTGGGGAAGAGAATGGCTACCCACTCCAGGATTCTTGCCTGGAGAATCCCATGGACAGAGGAGCCTGGCGGGCGACAGTCCACAGGGTCGCAAAAGAGTCAGATACGACTGAGCGGCTAACACTTACACTTTTACTTTCTTTACCACGAGCGCCTCCTGGGAAGACCCAGAGAGACGTGCTGTCCCAAAAAAGTGTCAGAACTCTGGTTCCAGAGGTGGTAGTATAAGGTGAAAAAGTGAAAATACAGAATGAAATTCAATGAAATGATTCTATAGTCAAAACACATTAGGGAAGCACGGGCTTGAACCAAGTCACACAGGGGTCATCGGCCGGGGCCTTCCTCCCCTGGCACTCCCCGTCACCCAGGTGGCACCCTGCCTTCCTTCCTGGCTCATTACTGACGCCTGTTTGCTTATTAAGTCTCACCCACTCGCCTCCTCCAGTTGCATGGCAGCCCCACGGGGGCTCGGGGCCCTTTGTGTGACAGGCAGTGGGATGCTGACCCGGGCCAGCCCTGGGAGGACGGGGGCTGTGCAGCCCTCAGGGCCCTGTGCTCAGATGGATCTCAGCCTGTTTCAGTGCTCTGCTGTTGCTGTGCTGAAATTCATCCCTTTTCAACAAAGGACCCCAGATTTTCATTTGTCAGTTGGCTCCACCAGTTAATGACCTTGTCCTGGTTTTAACTGAAAGCTCAGACTCTAGAGACAGATTTTCAAGCCCAGTGACTTCCCTGGCAGCTCAGCTGGTAAAGAATCTGCCTACGATGCAGGAGACTCAGGTTGGATGCAGCATCGATGTAGATCTTCCTCAGGTCAGGAAGATCCCCTGGAGACGTGGGTTGCCATGCCCTCCTCCTGGGAATCTTCCCAACCCAGGGATCGAACCCGCGTCTCTTATGTCTCCTGCACTGCAGTTAGGTTCTTTACCACCGGCCTTCTCTGTGGCTCAGACAGTAAAGAATCTGCCTGTAGTGCAGGAGATCCAGGTTCAGTCTCTGGGGGGTGGAGGGGGGGGACGTTGCGGGAAGATCCCCTGGGGAAGAGAATGGCTACCCACTCCAGGATTCTTGCCTGGAGAATCCCATGGACAGAGGAGCCTGGCGGGCGACAGTCCACAGGGTCGCAAAAGAGTCAGATACGACTGAGCGGCTAACACTTACACTTTTACTTTCTTTACCACGAGCGCCTCCTGGGAAGACCCAGAGAGACGTGCTGTCCCGAAAAAGTGTCAGAACTCTGGTTCCAGAGGTGGTAGTATAAGGTGAAAAAGTGAAAATACAGAATGAAATTCAATGAAATGATTCTATAGTCAAAACACATTAGGGAAGCACGGGCTTGAACCAAGTCACACAGGGGTCATCGGCCGGGGCCTTCCTCCCCTGGCACTCCCCGTCACCCAGGTGGCACCCTGCCTTCCTTCCTGGCTCATTACTGACGCCTGTTTGCTTATTAAGTCTCACCCACTCGCCTCCTCCAGTTGCATGGCAGCCCCACGGGGGCTCGGGGCCCTTTGTGTGACAGGCAGTGGGATGCTGACCCGGGCCAGCCCTGGGAGGACGGGGGCTGTGCAGCCCTCAGGGCCCTGTGCTCAGATGGATCTCAGCCTGTTTCAGTGCTCTGCTGTTGCTGTGCTGAAATTCATCCCTTTTCAACAAAGGACCCCAGATTTTCATTTGTCAGTTGGCTCCACCAGTTAATGACCTTGTCCTGGTTTTAACTGAAAGCTCAGACTCTAGAGACAGATTTTCAAGCCCAGTGACTTCCCTGGCAGCTCAGCTGGTAAAGAATCTGCCTACGATGCAGGAGACTCAGGTTGGATGCAGGATCGATGTAGATCTTCCTCAGGTCAGGAAGATCCCCTGGAGAAGTGAGTGGCTACCCATGCCAGTTTCCTTGCCTGGAGAATCCCATGTGCAGAGAAGCCTGGCGGGCTACAGTCCATGGGGCCACAGAGAGTCAGACAGGACTGAGCAACCAACCTGCTGAGCTTTCATTTTCCGCCACTTACTACCTGTTTGGTTTTGGACGAGTCCGTTCACCCTCTGTGACCTTCAGTTTCCTCATCTGAGAGCAGGACACTCTGAACTGGGTCTGGCGCACTGGAAGAGTCATACATGCCTTAAATATCACAGCCTATCCCAGCACCAACATGAGTACTGACTAAAAGCAACACTAAATATTCATTAAATTAACGAGTACATACGACGTGACATTCATGTAAATCTTTCCGAAAGGGAAATATGTGTTTGACCATTGTGTCATTTGACTTCAGAATCTGTGCTCTTGTAAAATCCAAAGAGTATACAATGAAGGTTCCTTTTTTTTTTCCCCTTCAACCCTTTCTGCTAGCCAACATCTCTCCTTGGGGACAACCAATGCCACCAGCTTCTTAAGTATATTCAGATAGCCCATGCAGAAATGAGCAGGCTTAATTTTTTTATTTTTCCATAAATGGTAACATATGTAGCAAGACACTTGTTTTATATATATATACCTAAAACACATCTGTTTTGTTATACATATTTGCTATATAAATGTGTGAATGTAAATATACACCTTGACTTTTTTCACTTAATTTTTCAAATCTTGAAGGCAGCTCTAAGATCTTTGACAGTCTATTTGTGGATACACCATATTATGCCGTACAGATACACCACAATGTACTTAATGAGTCATGCACTAAAGGGTGTTCAGATTGTCTGCAACCTCTTGATGTGAACAGCCTTGCCTTATAGACTTACCATTGTGTGACTACAGCTTCAGAATGCATTCCTAGAACATAACTGCAGAGTCAAGGATACACATGTTTATGTTTATAATTTTGATGTATTTTGTCAAATTCCTTATCAACACTGTCTGCTGGATACCTTGCCCCACTCTTATGGACACTGCATGTGAAACCTTTAGAACCTTTACTAACTGCTATTTGAAACAAGTGTCAGTTTAGTTTTAACTTGAATTGTTCTTATTATGAATAAAGCTGGGCATCTTTTCCTGATTTTCAAGGAAGCCATTTGCTTTCTTATTTCCTCCCTTTCTCCCTGTGCGTGTGCTTGCACATGTGTGTGTATCTGTGTATGTGAATTTTCTGGTCATATTCTCTGTGTGGTTCTCTACTGATATGAACTGTTTAAAAATAAACTGTGATTTTATTATTAAATTGTAGGCATTCTTGATATACTCGGGAAACAAGTGTTTTATGATCTGAATTGAAAACAATTTATGGGGTTTTTTTTTACTTTTTTGTAAGTTTATTTTATACACAAGTTTTCATTTTCAAGTCAAATTATGAGTCCTTATTCATAGTCACTTTATTATACTGCTTATCTGAGCTTATCCTTTCGGATGTAAAGAGATTTCATATAACTTCATCTTACTTTCAAGAAGATGTCTTTCTTATCGCCAGTTTCCAGGAAAGGAAAATGAGGTTCAGGGTGGATACTTAACTGGTCAGATGGTAGAGCCGAAGTCTAAACCCAGGTCCTTCTATTAGAATCCGTCCTTCCAGGTGCCTCGCCGGTTGCCCTCTCAGACACCTGTGAGGACCGTGAAGGCTGTGCCAGCCTTTATTTTCTGTCTTTTCACGGCTCTGACACTGGGCCAGGCACGTAGATGGTCACGAAACGTGTGGCTGTTTGCCTTTACTTCTCTCTCTCTCTCTCTTTTTATTTTTTCTTTTAATGTGGCTCTTCTGAGTAGCTAGTGCTGACTTCTTTCAGCCTCTTATATTGATTTTTAGGAAATCCACAAAGTCCCCAGATAGAGAGAAGACACAGGAAGACAAACATCAGACACAAATAGCTAAAGGACATTTGCTTTTAGAATAGTCTAGGGTGGCTTCATTCCAGATAAATGTTTTCACTTTAATAGGAAGCAAAGACTCTAATGGCACACAGACATCCAAATCCTCAAATAATTACAAGGTCACCTCCACAAAGTCATCCACCTGCAATGCCAGAGACCTGGGTTCGATTCCTGGGTGGGGAAGATCCCTGGAGAAAGGAATGGCAGCCCATTCCAGTATCCTTGCCTGGAGAATCCCATGGACAGAGGAGCCTGGCAGGCTGCAGTCCACAGGGTCGCAGAGAGACAATACTGAGAGACTAACACTATCCACCAAGCCAAAGGTCAAGTGGGGAGCGAGCAACCTTTCCCAGCAACAGAGAGGTGTGATCTGGGAATCAGGGCTTCAGTCTCCGCACACATGGCGCGGGAGTTAGTGACCCTCAGCCAGAAGGCGCCCCATCCCTGGTAGCCCACTCTGGGGTAGCAAGCATGTAGGCTCCAGTCTGCATTTCTCAGAGCCATGCCCAGCATGGACATTTCCCACAGATGCCTATATTTGTCTGACACTTTCTGAGCCTTTGAGAGGCAGCAGCAATTCACCACGGAGAAGGGAATGGCAACCCAGTCCAGTATTCTTTGTCCCTTGGAGAATCCTAGAGAGAGAGAAGCCTGGTGGGCTACAGTCCACGGGGTCACAAAGAGTCGGCCACGACTGAAGCGCCTTAGCAGCAGCAGCAGCAATTCACCCACTGTGCCCGAAGATCAGCCTGGAAGTACCTTTGGAAGGTACTTGGAGGTACCTGGAAGACTCCATGGTTACAGTTGCCTCCTACCATCAATTAAAAATGCAAGCACAGAAATCTGATCAGTTAAGGTTCGATGTAACTTTGGCCTGAACAACAAACCTCTTTGCTTAGGCAGCATGTGGGAGAGAAGGGAGACACTGGCTCCTCAAGAATTTCTGTTTGATTTCTTGCTTAAAAAAAAACAAACAAACAAACAAACAAAACCTAATATTCTGCAGTTAAAAATAAATAAATAAATGGACTTGACTGTTTCTGAAAGTCAACCTCTTATACAGCTTTATGATCGCTAACCTTTCCTCCTGCAAGCCTCCAGGTAATTCAAGCCAACTCCCCAGTTCTCCTGCCCCAAGCGCTTTCCTACTCCTCCCTGCTCCAGAGCGGAACACAAGTGTCCAGCCTGCTTGGGCTGGTGAAACCCTTGGGAAGCTTTTAATATGAATCTGCAGACCTCAGTGAAAGCCTCGGAATAAGAATGTGGGAGAGGAGGCTGGTGACTAGAGAGTGACAAAAAGCTGGAAAAGTGGAAGTAAAGGTTGCTCAATCATGCCTGACTCTGTCAGACTTTTTGCGACCCCATGGACTATACAATCCATGGAACTCTCCAGGCCAGAGTGCTGGAGAGGCTTGCCTTTCCCTTCACGAGGGGAGCTTTCTAATCCAGGGATCAAACCCAGGTCTCCCGCATTGCAGTCAGATTCTTTACCAGCTGAGCCACAAGGGAAGCCCAAAAATACTGGAGTGGGGAGGTGATTTCAGGAACTTGATGATTTGCTTTGGTTTGCCTTGCCTTTTTAGTGATTTTAATACAACAGGTCAAAAATTGCAAGAATCTGGAAATCACTGCTACAGATGAAACTTCTGTCTTGAGGTGAGTGATTGAATTAGGTGAATTTTAAAGTGGTTTTCTACAGTCAGGATCTCACTGGTGATCGGGGGCGTGATAATCAAAGTCCATTACTTGACTGGGACGGTGAGTGGGCAAATAGGGCTTGGATTTTGGTTCCATGACTTGCTATCCAACCTTCACCAAAATACTTCCTTTCTCTAATCCTCATCTGGATTAACATTCGTCTAATCTAATCTGTAAACTGGGAGTCATGACTGTACTGACCTTACACCCACATGGTACAATTTACCTGGCATTGTATACAGAGAAGGCCTCGTGCAATAACAGCAAACTGATCAGCTCAGCACACGTTAGTTCTTATCAGTGACTTCAAATTTAATTAATCACTTAAATTCTTACTTTGATTTTTTTTTTTAATGTAAGCACGCGCTATATCATGGGCTTCCATTGGTATCCAGACTCTTCTTTGGAAGCTCAAAGCTGCTTGCTGTGTCCGCCACAAAGGAGAAGGCCATGCCTGGCCAGAGGTGGCTGACAGCTCAGCGAACTCTGAAGTCGCTTTGCCTGGGTAAACTCAGAGGCTGCTGAAAGGTGTTTTCCCCTGTCTTCAAGAGCTCGGGAGGATCCAGAGCAGAGCTGTAATTCCACAGTCTCTCTTGGAGCAAGGAGTTAACAGAGGGAGGATTTTATATTCTGTCTGCAGCCTCCTGGGCAGCTCCCACCCCCACCCCCCACCACCCCTTCAGTGTTTGTATGTTTACTAATCAGAGCTCAGAAAGGAACAGTGGAAACAGCCTGGTCGTATGGTTATAACTGTTTATGCTTCTTAATTTAACATCATCATCTGGATCGTTTCTGCTGTTATTCTTACTTAATGTCTAAAGGGCCCACCGGGCTCTCAAGGTTTACACAGTGGAGATGTTAGTTAAAGCTGCGGCACCCCCGGGGTCAGGCCCCAGGGCTTGCGGAGGCTGCGGTGACGGTCCTTCTCTCACTCACTGCTTCCACCGACAGCTCCTCCTTCACCTGCCAGCCCCTTGCAGAGACAATCCGTAAGGCATTTCCCTGGGACTTGAGGGAATTGCACATTTATTCTCCTGCCACTAGGTGGCAGGCAACACGATGTGCCTTTTCCAAGTAAGATACTAACCGCAGTCATAAATGATCCCCCTCTGTCTCCAAGCAGTTATTCCTTATAATACAATCAGTAAATCTCCAGCTCATTTCTGATTTCAAGCTCAACTTGCTCCCTGTCTGAGAGCACCCTGGGTCTGCCTGCTGTAATGTTCTGCCCTTCAGGGATTCCTAATCACCCCTCTGATGAGAGCAAGGCTGTGTGTCTGCACAGGCTTGTACGGTTTACCAAGCCCTGCAGGGTTGGCAAGGCTCTTTTGCATGCAGGATTTTATTTGAAATCTTATTACGGGGCCCAGCCATAATGCAACTTCATTATATTGATCAACAATGCCCGCGCAGTGTCCTGCAGATCTATTTGCATCCGCTTTATATGAAAACAATCGCTACATCAGCTCTGGGGATGCACGGCCGGATGTGAAGGCATTTGACAAGGAATGGGCATCATTTTGGCTCATTCTCTCTAGGACTTGAAGTGCTCTGCCCTGGGGTGGGGGGTGGGGTGCAGCTGAAAGGTCGGTTTTCTGGGCTGGGCACCCTGGGTTGGCATTTCCCAGCTGGGCTGGGTAAAGTCATATTATGGGGGATGATCAGTTCTCGCCACACAAAAGGAACCAGCCACAGATTGTCGTTTACATACAACCAGCCTGAGTTAAGTCACTCCTGTACTTCGGAATAAATTAGTGCATTCAGGAGAAAAACAATTCTAGCCTGCACACACACGTGTGTGTGTGTGTGTGTGTGTGTGTGTGTGTGTGTGTGTGTTTATTGAGGGGGATTATTTGGGGATTGAGGGTGGGTAAAACAACTGAAATCCACTTGTCTGAAATTATATAACTGTGAAGATCTGATTCCTTTTATTAACACTTGAAGGTTTTCCCCCCAAGTCTGAAGTTCAGAGTCACACTGACTCCACACAGGCAGGTAATAATATACTGGAGGTCTCATTGTTTTCTGCTGTGAACTACAAATGACACACATTTGTTTCATAAAATCAGCATAAAAGCCAAAAACATATTGGCTTAGGGAGTGAGTTGGTCCATCAGTGTAATATCCCTATTAGTATAGCTATTCAGCTGTGGGGAAAAAAATAATCATTGCGTTCCAATAATTAAATAGAGCAGGTGAGTATTATGGGTTTTGCATTAGAAACTCTGCTATTTACATATTGCATATATTTTCTTATAGGTCTGGAGGGAAATGAATTTTGCATAATTAGAAAAAATGTCTAGTTGCGGGTACAGGACATAGAAAAGGAGGGCTGCTGCCCAAGAATGAGGTTTAATCAAGGCTGTTCCTCCCAAAGCAGCCACCGCGCTGACCCTGCTGCGTCTCCCCGGGTCCCCCTGTCCCGGGCCTGCCAGCGCTGGCCCCCAGCACCTTCCGCAATGTGGACTCTCTACTTCTGAACGCAAGTCGAATAGCAGGTGCAGACACTGTAATGGAATTGGCAGAACGGACAGCACAGAATCTCAGCAGCTTCATTTCATCTCTGCCCCAAGCAGATCCTATAGAGCAATAAAGACTGAATGTCTAAGGACTTAAAGGAAACGTGCTATGTTATCATCATCAATTTATGAAAACTCCCATAAGGAAGCAGACATGATACAAAACACACAAATTGTACGGCTGCTGCCTCCGGAAGTCTCGACGGCAAAGAGCAAAATGTCGAAACTGGATATTACTTTCTCTCTCACCTCTTCTCTCCTTCTCCCTCTTTTTCTTTTCCTTTTCTCTTTCTCTTCTGAGTTGGAGGATTCCCTCTGGCGATTCAAGTTTGGAGAAGGCGCTGAATGGAACAGCTTGGAAGGTACTGAGATGTGAGCCATTTGGAAACCCTGGGTGGGAGACTTCCCTGGCAGTCCAGTGATTGGGACTCCACGCATCCGAGGCAGTGGGAGCAGGTTCGATCCCTGGTTGGGGTATTAAGATCCCACATGCTGCACTGAGGCGAAAAAAAAAAGAAGGTAAAGAGAAAAACAACACTGTGTGGGGGCCAGGGCAAAAAAGAGAAAGTCACAAGCAGGGTGTGTATGTGTGTGTGTATGTGTGTGTGTGTGCGTGTGTGTGGCGTGGAAGAATGCACTGAGAATTACATGGGATTGAGAAAAAAGGGAAGAGACAGAGATGCTCACTGTGCTCCTGTCTTCACCTGATCCGCGTTATATGCCAGCCTTTCTCAGTCTCACCCTTTGGAACTCACTGGCTGGAAGGAGCTTTTCAGGACCCACCTTGCTGCTTGTGGACAAGACTGCCAGCCCCATACCGTAGTCACTGTGTGAACAGCCTCCGTGTTTATGTGCTAGGCATTGTGGAATCGGACGGGATAGGGCTTGTCCCTGCTCTTGCCCTTCAGGAGGCCATAGTCCTGCGTGTGCGTGTGTGTGCTCAGTCATGTCCAACTCTTTGCAACCCTATGCACTAGAGCCCGCCAGGCTCCTCTGCCCTTGGGATTCTGCAGGCAAGAATACTGGAGTGGGTTCCCCTTCCCTGACCCAGGGATCGAACCCACGCCTCTTACGACTCCCGCACTTGGTTCTTTACCACTAGTGCCACCTGCTACAGGAGAGAATTCTGTAATCCTGGGGCCGGAGAGCACGTGCTAGGGAAGTTTCACCAGGTGCTATGGGAACGAACAAACTCCCGCGGCTGTTCAGCACTGCTTCAGAGGAGACGGGATATCTTCTAAGAGGCTGAAGGAGATACTGGAATGCCGCAGAGTTCTGGGCAGAGAGAAGGATGAGGAACGGAAGGCCGCACAGTCTGTTTCCAGCGACAGCTGGTTCTGATGGGGAGCACTGGAAGTTGAAGTGAAGCTGGTTGGGGTCTCACTTTAAATATGACGCAATCGGCCAAGCCCTTCTGATTGTTAGTGACCATAATCTAATAGAACTGGGGTGTGGGGTGGAGGAGGGCCTTTTTGTTTTGTTTTAAGGGAAATAATTATTTTAGAAGCACTGAGGTGTCTCAGGGAGCTCAAGCACTGGGATCCGCAAGGCCTCAGAAGCAACTGGAAGCAGAGACTTGCATATTGTCAGTAATCGGCTTGTTTCCCCTTCTCACATTTCTGCCCCTCTCTGTCTGTTTCTTCTATGTCTGTCTCCCTCTCTCTCTGTGTGATATGTGCACACGCTGTGCACAGGGCTCCCTCTCCTTCTCTGTGTGATGTGTATATACGTTGTGTGCAGGGTTCCCTCTCTTTCTCTGTGTGATGTGCACACACGTTGTGTACAGATCTCCCTCTTTCTGTGTGTGATGTGTATATATGTTGTGTACAGGTCCCTCTCTCCTCTGTGTGATATGTGCACCTGTTGTGTACAGGTCTCCCTCTCTTTGTGTGTGATGTGTGCACACACTGTGTACAGAGCTCCCTCTCTTTGTGTGTGATGTATACACACGTTGTGTACAAATCCCCCTCTTTCTCTGTGTGATGTGTATATATGTTGTGTACAGGTCTCCCTCTCTTTCTGTGTGTGATGTGTGCACACACTGTGTACAGATCTCTCTTTCTCTGTGTGATGTATGCACACGCTGTGTACAGGTCTCCCTCTCTTTGTGTGTGATGTGTGCACACGATGTGTACAGGTCTCCCTCTCTCTGTGTGATGTGTGCACATGCTGTGTACGGGTCTCCCTCTCTTTCTCTGTGTGATGTGCACACATTGTGTATAGGTCTCCCTCTCTTTCTCTGTGTACGATGTGTATATATGTTGTGTACAGGTCTCCCTCTTTCTCTGTGTGATGTGTATATACGTTGTGTACAGGTCTCCCTCTTTCTCTGTGTGATAGGTGCACACAATGTGTACAGGTATCCCTCTCTTTCTCTGTGTGTGATGTGTGTATATGTTGTATACAGGTCTCCCTCTTTCCCTGTGTGATGTGTATATATGTTATGTACAGGTCTCACTCTCTCTGTGTGATAGGTGCACACAATGTGTACAGGTCTTCCTCTTTCTCTGTGTGATAGGTGCACACGCTGTGTACAGGCCTCCCTCTCTCTGTGTGTGATGTGTACACATGTTGTGTACAGGTATTCTCCTCTGCTTTTCTTACCCATCAGAAAATACGGTGCCAAGAGCACCCTGACTTTCCATCTTACTATCTGGGAACCTGATGAGAGACTGACTTCTTTTTCTCAATTTCAGTGTCAAGATTCCCACAGAAGGCCTGGAACTGGCCCAGGTTATACCAGATGTCCAGGCTTCCCAGGTGGCCCAGTGGGAAAGAATCCGTCCACCAGTGCAGGAGATGCAGGAGACACGGGTTCAATCTCTGGGTCAAGAAGATCCCCTGGAGCAGGAAAGGGCACCCTACTTGAGTATTCTTGCCTGGAGAATCCCATGGACAGAGCAGTCTGGAGGGCTACAGTCAGTCCATGCGGTCACAAAGAATCGGACACGACTGAGCAACTGAGCATGCACACTGAGCACACCAGGTGTCCACAGTGGAGCACTCTGCTAAGGATGGGGGCATTGCGGTGTTTGCACCAGCTTGGGTGGAACACCCATGCATAAGGCAATGTAACTAAGCATACGGGAAGAGGTTAACGGTGCTGCCTCTCCTGGAGCCCGTGGATGGAGGAAGGCGTACATCCTGGAGACAAAGCCGTCCTGAGCGGTCAGTTCCGTAAGCCCCCACTTCACCATGGACTCAGCTCTCAAATGACAGGGACACGTGACCAGCCACAGGGAGGGATGACATGGTCTGACCTCATCTGCTCCTGAGATAGGTAACAACTCAGTTTGGAATTCATAGGACTTCCCTGGTGGCTCAGATGGTAAAGCATCTGTCTACAATGCGGGAGACCCAGGTTCGATCCCTGGGTCAGGAAGATCTGCTGGAGAAGGAAATGGCAATCCACTCCAGTACTACTGCCAGGAAAATCCCATGGACAGAGGAGCCTGGTAGGTTACAGTTCATGGGGTCGCAAAGAGTCGCACACGACTGAGCGACTTCACTTACTTACTTACAACTTTAATACTGGGAAGTCCTTCTTTACATCTCACTTAATTTTCTTTCGAGAACATGAAATATTCACCTCCTGACTACAGACTCAAAGACAGCTCCTAAGTGAGCCTATAATTTGTCCTCTATAATCAGATGGCTGTTGGTAGCAAGCATTCTGCTTAGTGATAGAGTTTTAGCCAAGAAGGAGATCCAGCCTGAGCTGACAAGGAGTGTGAAGTCTGGTCTCTGGGATGACAATAAGGAAAAATCAACACAGTCCCCCTGCCCCCTGGGCCAGTTAGCATGAGGGCATCTGGGTACGTCTCTCTGTCCCCTTCTGGAGACCCCACTTTGTGGGAAGAACTCATACACACCCCACTCCCATTTCCACCCCACCCTCCAGCAGCTGACGTGCAGGTCCAGGGACTGAACCACACGTGGCCAGCCTAGACAAGGACCCTCTCTGCTCGCTGCTGCTCAGGTCAATGCCCCGGGAAGCCCTCTTTAGCTCCAAGCTTCCAGGTCCTGGAAGTGGGAGCAGATGACACAGAGTCCAGCAGGCTGCACGCAAGTCCCTCTGCCCAACAAGAGACTGAGTCTGCATTGCCCTTGACTGACCCTCAGCACTTCCTGAAAGGGTGCGCAGCGTGAAAACCAGGACACCGTGGGCCCCAGTCACGGCAAGGGAAAGAGGCAGACAGACACTCCTGGTGATCAGAGGACCAGGCTTAGAAGGTTCTAAGCAAACCTTCGGACCATCAGAAGTTTGGCTCCATCAGAAGCCAAACCAGCAGAGCTATGTAGCAGCGGCAATTGTTGAAAACCAGGATCAAGAAAGAAGTCCTGAACATCTGGAGGAACCAGGGTGCACGTGGGTGCCTCAAGCTTGAGGACTTGATGCCCTACTGAGACCCAGTGACTCTGCCACCCCCGGCAGTGACACAGGTCCAGAGACTCAGTTCCCAGCACCTAACCCCAACCTAACCCTAAACTCTCAGCTGGGTTATAAACAAAATCTTTACTTTCTGGAGGGATGAGGAATGGAGGTAGGAGTTGGTATTATTTTTTCCTCTTTCCTTGGAGTCTGAAACCCTCCCCTTGGTGGTTCAGATGGTAACAAATCTGCCTGCAATGAAGGAGACCTGGATTTGATTCCTAGATTGGAAAGAGTCCCTGGAGAAGGGAATGGTAACCCACTCCAGTGTTGTTGCCTGGATAATTCCATGGATACAGGTGCCTGAAGTGCTACAGTCCCTGGGGTCACAAAGAATCAGACAGCTAGGTTTTCAGTTCAGTTCAGTTGCTCAGTTGTGTCCGACTCTTTCTGACCCCATGGACTGCAGCACGCCAGGCCTCCCTGTCCATCACCAACTCCCAGAGTTTACTCAGTCTCATGTCCATTGAGTCAGTGATGCCATCCCACCATCTCATCTTCTGTTACCCCCTTCTCCCACCTTCAGTCTTTCCCAGCATCAGGGTCTTTTCCAATGAGTCAGTTTTGGCATCAGGTGGTCAAAGTATTGGAGCTTCAGCTTCAGCATCAGTCCTTCCAATGAACACCCAGGACTGATCTCCTTTAGGATGGACTGGTTGGATCTCCTTGCAGTCCAATGGACTCTCAAGAGTCTTCTCCAACACCACAGTTCAAAAGCATCAATTCTTCAGCGCTCAGCTTTCTTCACAGTCCAACTCTCACATCCACACATGACCACTGGGAAAACCATAGCCTCGACTAGATGGATCTTTGTTGGGAAAGAAATGTCTCTGCTTTTTAATATGCTGTCTAGATTGGTCACAACTTTTCTTCCAAGGAGCAAGCCACTTTTAGTTTCATGGCTGCAGTCACCATCTGCAGTGATTTTGGAGCCCCCCAAAATAAAGTCTGACACTGTTTCCATTCTTTCCCCATCTATTTGCCAGGAAGTGATGGGACTGGATGTTACGATCTTAGTTTTCTGAATGTTGAGTTTTAAGCCAGCTTTTTCGTTGTCCTCTTTCACTTTCATCAAGAGGGCCTTTGGTTCCTCTTCGCTTTGTGCCATAGGGGTGGCGTCCTCTGCGTATCTGAGGCTGCTTCAGCGGGGACCGATTCCCAGGACCGCGGGGCCGGCTGGGTTGGGGGCCGCGCCGGGGCCTCGCGCACAGTGAGCTCGGCGCGCCCTCTGGCGGCCGCCGCGCTCACCGCGGCCCCGGGAAGCCGCTGGCCACTACATACAAATGGACTCGGCGCAGTTAAGCTGTCAGGCCTAATGTATTTATTTGACTCTGCTGTTAAAATGATTTCTCTACAGCACCGCGGTTATTTACGACTATTGTCAGTACAAGGCGATGAGAAGGCAGCCGCGGAACAGAACAGCAACAGCTGAAGGAAAGGCTCTGTCTGGGAGGGCGAGGGGGCTTGGTCTCAGCCTTCCTGCGGCTGTGTGTTTCCTTCGTCTGCGGTGGGGGCTTCGGGGGGCTCATTCACTCGCCGTGCAGGACACACAGCCCGCAGCCCGCAGCAGCCCCCGCGAGCGCTGGCGGAGGGGCTCTGACGCTTCACGGGCGGCCCCCAGTCCACCGCAGGAGACGCGGTCCTAGAGGCCGGCTTGAATGGGGGCCACACCGTCCCAGATCTTCTAAGCTCCTTGTTCAGACGAGGGTGAGGTTTTCGACGGCTGCCGCGGGGACCTGGATTCCTTGGCGCTTAGCGTTTCCCACTGTCCAGGACCCTGTTTCTCCAAATGCGGTCCCCGAATCAGGCGCGTCCCTGTCACCTGGAAACTTGTGAGAGACGCCAGGTCTCAGCTCCCACCCCAGATCTGTAGAATGGAAATTGCGGAGGAGGAGGCAGCCTTCTGTGCGACCACGGGCTTCCGGGCGGTGCTGATGGTGTTCAAGGCTGACGCCACAGCCTTGGACACTCCCCCCTCCCCCCGAGATAACCCTTGCAGTGCGTCCACAGAGGCACATGGCCAGCCCCCAGCCCAGGGCCTCCTCCTCACCCCTCTGTTAAAGGTTCCCAGCAGCCAGTTGGGTACTTCCCTGGTGGCTCAGATGATAAAGCATCTACCTACAATGCGGGAGACCCGGGTTCAATCCCTGGGTCAGGAAGATCCCCTGGAGAAGGGCATGACAACCCTCTCCAGTGTTCTTGCCTGGAAAATCCCATGCACAGAGGAGCCTGGTGGGCTACAGTCCATTATTTACGACTATTGTCAGTACAAGGCGATGAGAAGGCAGCCGCGGAACAGAACAGCAACAGCTGAAGGAAAGGCTCTGTCTGGGAGGGCGAGGGGGCTTGGTCTCAGCCTTCCTGCGGCTGTGTGTTTCCTTCGTCTGCGGTGGGGGCTTCGGGGGGCTCATTCACTCGCCGTGCAGGACACACAGCCCGCAGCCCGCAGCAGCCCCCGCGAGCGCTGGCGGAGGGGCTCTGACGCTTCACGGGCGGCCCCCAGTCCACCGCAGGAGACGCGGTCCTAGAGGCCGGCTTGAATGGGGGCCACACCGTCCCAGATCTTCTAAGCTCCTTGTTCAGACGAGGGTGAGGTTTTCGACGGCTGCCGCGGGGACCTGGATTCCTTGGCGCTTAGCGTTTCCCACTGTCCAGGACCCTGTTTCTCCAAATGCGGTCCCCGAATCAGGCGCGTCCCTGTCACCTGGAAACTTGTGAGAGACGCCAGGTCTCAGCTCCCACCCCAGATCTGTAGAATGGAAATTGCGGAGGAGGAGGCAGCCTTCTGTGCGACCACGGGCTTCCGGGCGGTGCTGATGGTGTTCAAGGCTGACGCCACAGCCTTGGACACTCCCCCCTCCCCCCGAGATAACCCTTGCAGTGCGTCCACAGAGGCACATGGCCAGCCCCCAGCCCAGGGCCTCCTCCTCACCCCTCTGTTAAAGGTTCCCAGCAGCCAGTTGGGTACTTCCCTGGTGGCTCAGATGATAAAGCATCTACCTACAATGCGGGAGACCCGGGTTCAATCCCTGGGTCGGGAAGATCCCCTGGAGAAGGGCATGACAACCCTCTCCAGTGTTCTTGCCTGGAAAATCCCATGCACAGAGGAGCCTGGTGGGCTACAGTCCGCGGGGTCACAAAGAGTTGGACAAGACTGAGCGACTTCACTCACTCACTCACAGCCAGTTGGGCCCCCTCCTCTCCTGGAGCTGATTTGGAAAAAGGTCTGCTCTGATCTGCACTAACCAACCCTCCAATGTGTGTGGTCTTAGAATGGCAGGAGAGGGTGCTGGAGTCAGTCTGCGCTCAGATTCAGCTTTGTGATTTTAAAGAAATGAATTATGTATGATAAAATGAACATAATAATAATAGTTTACAGGGTTACTCTAAGGTTTGAATGACTTAAGACAGTAAAATTCTTAGAAGAGTAGCTGGCCCATAGAAAGTGTTCATAAATGCTATTAATAAATATTTTTAATATCAGCCTTCAGGTCCATCCATCTAAGCCTCAGACATCATGCAGAGCTAGCTGTAGTTCACAGATAGATCACTTGTTGTCAGAAGACCTGTGTTTATATATGGCCTTTACTGTTTATAAGCTGCAGCACTTGGAGCAAACCACTTAGGTTCTCTGTGCCTCAAATTTCTCATCTAAAAATCAATACCTACCTCAAGTTTTCATATAAATTATCCTATTTATTTCTCGCACAAAGCTTTGCTCTAGGAAGAACAAATCTGTTACCATGCCAATTGTACAAATGAAACCGACCAGGACTCAGAGGGGTCAAGCCACATGCCCAAGGTCACACAGGAAGTAGAAGATGGAATCAAGACAGGAATCCATTTTCCCTGACTCTGAATTTTTATGAGGTAATGCACGTGAGAGTACTATACGCATGAAAGTTATTATTATTGTTTGGGGGAAGAGCAGTCAGAAGAAAAGCATCCCATTTTCTGAATATGAATTCAGGAAATTAAAATAACAAACCATAAAGTCCTTCTGGGAAAAAAAAATCAATAATACCAAGAAGAAATAAAACTGAAAAAACTAAAGAAAAAAACCAGAGCACAACATTCGGAGATCAAGATTGAGAGTAACCAGCAGACGGAAATGGGGAAGCGACACCAACATATTTCCCTTCTTGGGGAGACATGTCTGTGTTCATGAAAGGAGAGGGATTGACAGCGGAGCTGAAGGTCTATTTATCCTGGGGACAGGCGGCCGTCTATTTAGCATTTTTATGGCACGAGTCTCTCAGCAGCATCTGGAACTGGGAGAACGGGTCATTGCTGGGTTGCCGACAGTGCCGAGCAGGAGGGTCTCAGCCCCACCCCTCCTGGGGAGTCCTCAGACTCCCCTGCCGCTGCCCCTGCTGCTGTGCTGTTAGCAGCGGAGGACTCACACAGCTGGAGCCCTGGAGGAGACAGCCCTCTAAACTTTCCTGCCGAGGAGAGAGCGCCCTGGGTGGTGACGGAAAGAGACCTGGGCAGCCCACTCTCAGGCGGACCACCTTACACACTCCTCCCCATCCTTTCTTCCTCTCCTGCCCCGGACCTCCTTGTTACCCCCATCCTTCCTCAGTTTCTCAGCCTGGTTTCCAGCCCTTCTCCTCCTCTCCAGTCTTGTTTCCCTGGGTTATCAACCGCCGTCTCCACTTCAGGTGTGCTGGGAGCAGGTAGTAAGCCCAGGGGACGTTCAGCCCTGGCCTTGGATGCTAGCTGTGTTCCAGCTCTGAACTTGCAAAGAGTGCCCGACTCTTTGCAACCCCGTGGACTGTAGCCCGCCAGGCCCCTCTGTCCATGGGATTTTCCAGGCAAGAATACTGGAGCGGGTTGCCATTTCCCCCTCCAGGGGATCTTCCTGACCCAGGGATCGAACCTGGGTCTCCTGTATTGGCAGGTGGATTCTTTACTGTCTGAGCCACCACAGAGTAAGCCTCTTAACTTCCCCGCACCTGGGTTCCATCTCCAGCAGAACAGGTCAGGGCTCCTTGGAAGACAGAAATTTGTGAAATGACACCTCTGATAGATACACCTCCATGTTTTTAACTTTTCCAGAAATTCAAGGGATCTGTCTGTCTGGGACAAAGACCAGGAATATTTTTTAATACAAAGAACGCAAAGAAAGAAAGTGAAGAATCTGCTCTTGTCATCAGAGGCAAGAAGTTCCATCCCAACCAGTAAAGTAATTGTCCTGACAAATGATTTTCAGAGATTTCTTGATGTCACCCTTCAGGGGATCTTCCTGACCCAGGGATCGAACCTGGGTCTCCTGTATTGGCAGGTGGATTCTTTACTGTCTGAGCCACCACAGAGTAAGCCTCTTAACTTCCCCGCACCTGGGTTCCATCTCCAGCAGAACAGGTCAGGGCTCCTTGGAAGACAGAAATTTGTGAAATGACACCTCTGATAGATACACCTCCATGTTTTTAACTTTTCCAGAAATTCAAGGGATCTGTCTGTCTGGGACAAAGACCAGGAATATTTTTTAATACAAAGAACGCAAAGAAAGAAAGTGAAGAATCTGCTCTTGTCATCAGAGGCAAGAAGTTCCATCCCAACCAGTAAAGTAATTGTCCTGACAAATGATTTTCAGAGATTTCTTGATGTCACGTATAGCAAGAATTCAGCCCAGGAGTCCCAGCCCATGGAATTCTCCCCTAGGATGGAGGAAGCAACCCACTGACCTAAGACAGCTAAACCATGAGATTCCCTGCTCTCTGGAAGAAGGAGGTTATTTCCTCGAGGATCGGGGAAGGGATAAGAGAAAGTAGAGGGAGAAGGACAGATACGGGGGAGGGAAGCAGGCCTGGGGCGCATTTGCCATCGCTGTCTTGCCCCCTTATCTTCAGAGGGTTCCGGCCCTGGGAGGTGAGTCACAGGCTCGCGCTTGGTTGGTGTTTAGTCGCTAAATCGCGTCTGACTCTCGTGACCCCGTGGACTGTAGCTTGCCAGGCTCCTCTCTCCATACAGCCGTATGCTTGGATATAAATGCAGTCTGCATATAAATGCGGACTTAGTAATACAATGGGGTGGGGGGCCAGAGACAACCCCTGCAGCGTAGCTTTCTCAAGACTCCTTGAGTTGCAGTGATATAGGGGCATGCAGAAGCTCCTCAGTCTCGTCAGTGAGGCAGAGAAGACAACTGAGCTGACACCCAGTGGGATCCATAAGGCTCCCTGTGACAAGCAGGGAGGGGAGCCCGGAGCAGAGACTGGCTGACGGGGAGATGTAGTGAGAGAGAGACCAAGCTCTACTGTGCTAACCAGGCAGGAGTGGGGGTCAGGGTAGGGTAGGGGTCAGCTAGGAAGGGCAATGACCTCAGGCAATGACCTCATCGCCAGAGCCCAGCTGAGCACCCAGCAACCAGAGGACACCAGGACCACACAAGCGCTTCTGTGCTCTGCCCCCCAAATGCCAAGCAAGCCTCTCCCCCTCACCCTCCAGGCACTGTCTCAGAAAAGAGCAGCTGAGAACAAGGGACAACAGGAATTGTCCCCCACCCCCTAGTTCTGAGCACTACCTTCAGGAAGTATTTCAATTAAAAAACAAAGGGAGTTTAACCATGGTAGATGGAACAGCAATCTCTTTGTCACCGCTCAGGGGACAGGGGCTTGTAAGGATGCAGACCACATTTTCTGAGTAGATGGGTCACAGCTGGGAGATCAGGATTCATCAGCCCACTCTACTTTTCCCCCATAGAGGCTGACCTCTCTGCTTTGGTGGTTTTATGGCACCCGGAGAGCTTTCATCTCATCCCTCTAAATCCCGCCCATCATCAGTGTCCCAATCACAGCTCTCCTTCTCGAGGAGGTGTCTCTGAGTCCTCCATCCCTCCTAGGGTGCCCCTTTAATTTTTCCTTCTTTCACTTGCATGTCCATTTGCAGAGCCCAGACCAAATTCTCCTATAAATCAGGCACTCAAGGGTACCCATATGGCTAAGGCCATAGGTGTTTGCTTCAAGGAGACGTATGCCCAAAGTCTCATAGCACTTAGATAATGAGAGTTTAGGTTAATACAGTTGCTGAAGCTGTGTGCGAGACTGATCTTTAATAAAGTACTGGTTGAATGAATGAAGGATAGACAGCCTGATCTTGAATTCTTGTCCATCTTCTTTCCCTGTTTGTTCTCCCTAGCTCACATGCTCAGGGTTTCGGAAGCTCACGCTTCCAGCCTGCGAGGGATGCTAAGCCTCTAAATTGCTTCTCAGGTTCCAGTGGGCATCACCGAGTGCACACCTGCAAGGACACCTTTCAGCCGCCCAGGGTCACATTGGATGGGGAGGCTGCTGGACGGGGCATGACGATAGCATAAAATATCAGGTTCTATGGTTCGCAACCGCTGCCTTTTGTCTAAAGTTTTTTTGTTGGGTTTTTTTTTTTTTTTGGTTGCTACTAAGCTCAAGATAATGATAAAAAGACTCATTTCACATGACTCCTCCCTGGTCTTTTTAAAATAAGTCCATCAGTCCATCACTAAGACTCATTGGTTCTTTGGTGGGGGGGAAATTCTCCCAGTTTCTCTTCTTCCCCTTTATCCTGTAGTCATCACACAGGCCCATCTGTCCACCCTCAGAAGCATCCATCAGGGTCCCCCAGCCTCCTGTTAAGACTCCTCCAACCCCAACATATGATTCTCCCCTTCAGTTCACTGGATATGCTTAATCACTTCTATCCCAGTGGGCAGAATGGCGCCTCACCTCGAGGAAGCACATAATAAATAGTTATTGAATAATGGCCTGAATATTCATTGGAAGGACTAATGCTGAAATTGAAACTCCAATACTTTGGCCACCTGATGTGAAGAACTCATTTGAGGCAAACAGGGTCATTTGAAAAGACTCTGATGCCAAGAAAGATTGAAGGCCGGAGGAGAAGGAGATGACAGAGGATGAGATGGTTGGATGGCATCACCAACTCAATGGACATGAGTTTGATCCAGCTCTGGGAGCTGGTGATGGACAGAAAGGCCTGGCGTGCTGCAGTTCATGGGGTCACAAAGAGTCAGACATGACTGAGCGACGGACCTGAACTCAATTTGGCACATTTTACCTGACATGTCAGGTGTAAATCACTCCACTGGAATTCAAGCCCCTTTGAACCCATGTCTGTCACCCCCATCCCATCCCCAGCCTCCTTTCTTCTTGCTCTGGAGCCAGACCCTAATCCAGGGTTCCAGATCTCTCACTGCTGTCCCTCAGAGGCAGGGGTTCTTCTGCACTTAGGTGGGGGACCCCTTCATCCTGGCATCTTCCACATTTGCCCCCAGGCTCCCTTTCTTCGACCCTCTTAATTCTGCGTGCATGCGTGCTAAGTCGCTTCAGTTCTGTCCCACTCTGTGCGACCCCATGGACTGCAGCCCACCAGGCTCTTCTGTCCTTGGGATTCTCCAGGCAAGGATACTGGATGGGGTCGCCATGCCGTTCTCCAGGGGATCTTCCCCACCCAGGGATCGAACCAGGGTCTCTTGCATTACAGGCAGATCCTTTGTCGTCTGAGCCACCAGGGAACCAGAAGGGGCACCCGACGTGGAAGCGCTCCCTACTCCAGAGTTCTGCTTGTGTTCTTCTCTTGCCATTTCATGAGCTACTCAGTCTTGCTATCGTGATGACTGTGAAGGTTTTGAAGCCAGGGACTAGTTTGGGGGTATTTATGAATCCTTTTTTAGAATCCCTAATGCCTGTTTCACCCTCATCATAAGTTACAAGACAGCCGCGCTTACACCCACCCTTGCAGCTGGCACAGCTCCATACACACAGCAAGCACTCAATAATTACTGATGCCTGGTGGCTTCTCTCTTGCTGTCACCTGTGGTCAGTTCCCAGCGAATTTTCCAAAGTTCTTGCTAAGTCCTCCATGTGCCAGACTCGGGGCATTTAGTGAAAATGGGCAGGCAGAGGGCTAAGTTCAACGACTTTTTTAGAAAGAATCTTCTCCATCCACTCTAATCAAATTACCTTTAAATTTCCAGCAAGAAGATCTGAGGAAGGACAAGGAAAGGAGAGGAGAACATTCTGGGAAACTCTGGCCCTCCGGCTAAAGCCCAAGGGCAAATGTCCTCTGCCACTTGTGATACCAACCAATGTGCTTGGGAGGCAGTGATGTTTGCCAGGAAAGTCTGTCCCTCTGAGAAACACTGGGCCAGCCTGTGGTGTGGAAGAGGGGCCTGGACAGGAGAGAAACTGATTCAATCTGGGCCCCCATTATTAAGCTGGGGAAGCAAAATTTCCCCAGGTGAAAATGACCCAAGACCCTTCCTAACATAAAGCTTAAACTCTATTTGAAGTGTTGGTATTTGGATTTTTTTTTTTTTCACAATTCCAGAGAGTTAAAGTTTAGTGTAAAAGCTGTATTGTGAAGGTAGGGGAGTGAATGTGAGCATGGATTTATAAAATTCAGTGTGGTCCGTCTGGAATGGACGCCCGGCTCTCTGCTTCACCCATCTCTCTCCCCACTTGGCAGCACCGTTGCAGGAATCTTTCTAGTGTCTGAGCTTCAGACTCCTCCTTGTCAAAATAAAACATAGGATGAGTTTCAAGAAAGTGCAGAGGCAGTGATGTTTGCCAGGAAAGTCTGTCCCTCTGAGAAACACTGGGCCAGCCTGTGGTGTGGAAGAGGGGCCTGGACAGGAGAGAAACTGATTCAGTCTGGGCCCCCATTATTAAGCTGGGGAAGCAAAATTTCCCCAGGTGAAAATGACCCAAGACCCTTCCTAACATAAAGCTTAAACTCTATTTGAAGTGTTGGTATTTGGATTTTTTTTTTTTTCACAATTCCAGAGAGTTAAAGTTTAGTGTAAAAGCTGTATTGTGAAGGTAGGGGAGTGAATGTGAGCATGGATTTATAAAATTCAGTGTGGTCCGTCTGGAATGGACGCCCGGCTCTCTGCTTCACCCATCTCTCTCCCCACTTGGCAGCACCGTTGCAGGAATCTTTCTAGTGTCTGAGCTTCAGACTCCTCCTTGTCAAAATAAAACATAGGATGAGTTTCAAGAAAGTGCCTCCCAGGTCTGACCATGAATCTACAACTCCTTGACCTCCGAACAACCACGGTTTTATTCTCTGGGCAAGCTGTCCAGTCACACAGGGGGCAAATGCTTCATCACACACCTCCCCGCTGGGGGATGAGCTTTGTTTACAGAGAACGTGTTTCATACCTCCAGGAAAGGAAGCCGTAACGATGGGAACTCAGGCATCAGCCAGGCAAACTGAAGAAGGATCTGTGGAGGCAGGGAGTCCTCCTAAGGGTCTGAAACCTGTGGTCACCTTCCACCCTGCCCAGCAGGGGGGCTGTCCCTTGACTCGAGGAACAGGACAACTCCTAGAGCTCAGCTCTGCACCTCACTGGATGCTCTTGGTCCCTCATGTACGTAAGTTCATGGGTCACCACCTGCAAAGCTGGGCAGGTCATACCGGGCCGCATCCGGGGGTAGATCTTGCTGTGAAAAAGCACAGTTGTGACGCAGACACAAGAGTGATGGTCATAGTAGCTGTGGCGGGATCTTTCCTGGTGGGCCAACGGCAAAGTCTCCACGCTTCCAATGCCAGGGGCCCAAGCTCAGTCCCTGGCCAGGAAACTAGACGCCACAAGCCACAAGGAAGATCAAAGATCCTGTGCGCTGCAAGTAAGACCTGGCACAGCCAAATAAAATAAATTTTTAAAAAGTACCTATTGGGTCTGCAGACAGAGTAACCAGGTTCTCATGTGTCAGACTTCAGGCAATGCTGCCAGCTTAATTGCTGTACACCCAGTAGAGATAGGGATCCTTGGTCTCCATTTATAGATGAGGAAACCGGGGCTCAGAAAGGGTAAGGAACTTTTCCAAGGTCACATTAGCAGTCGGGGACACCAGGATTGTTATTTGTCTGTTGCCTGCAAATCCTGGGTCACCTCTGGAGCTCTCTGGCCAGAAGCTCCTCAGGCAGGGGAGGCCCTTGCAGAGGGAGGAGGGGGAGAAGGCTGGAAGTCCGAGGTGGCAGACAGCGCATGCAACCTGCGCTTGCAACCTGCGGCTTCTCTGTCCCCGCCGCATGGTGCTCTGCACAGGCTCTTCCCAGCCAGGGAGTGCAGGCTAGGATGATTTTTTTTGTTAACGCGTGTGTGTATTTTTGGAAATGTTCTGGCGCGTAAGTGTTTAAAAGGCTGGGTCAGACAGTGCCCGGGGCTGTGGGGTGGGGAGGAGACCCGGCTCGCCAAAGAAAGCCGGAGCAGCAGCTTCAAAAAGTGGTTTGATATATCTCCCCCCTGATTTTGATCTTAAGAATGTCTGGAGCCCAGACAGCCACCGGCAGCTTGGGCCGACGGGGGCTCTAACCCGCAGGACCTCACTGCAAAGGCTTCTAGTTAACAGAAGGCTCTTGTGTGATGGGAAGCGAGGGAGCGCGTGAGAGACAGAAAAACGCCGGGGCTGCATGCAACCTGCGGCTTCTCTGTCCCCGCCGCATGGTGCTCTGCACAGGCTCTTCCCAGCCAGGGAGTGCAGGCTAGGATGATTTTTTTTGTTAACGCGTGTGTGTATTTTTGGAAATGTTCTGGCGTGTAAGTGTTTAAAAGGCTGGGTCAGACAGTGCCCGGGGCTGTGGGGTGGGGAGGAGACCCGGCTCGCCAAAGAAAGCCGGACCAGCAGCTTCAAAAAGTGGTTTGATATATCTCCCCCCTGATTTTGATCTTAAGAATGTCTGGAGCCCAGACAGCCACCGGCAGCTTGGGCCGACGGGGGCTCTAACCCGCAGGACCTCACTGCAAAGGCTTCTAGTTAACAGAAGGCTTTTGTGTGATGGGAAGCGAGGGAGCGCGTGAGAGACAGAAAAACGCCGGGGCTGCGGAGACGGCGGGGGGGGCAGTGGCCAGGCTGCAGAGTCGTCGCAGAGAGACACCGAGGGGCAGCGAGGGCCTGTGCAATGCCGGCCCCGCACGGAGAGAGGCCAGGGCGGCGCCCGCCGGGGTTCTTCTGAGAAAGCAGAGGACGGAGCCGCGCGGCTCCCGATCTCCAGCCCCTCAGTCGTTAGCCACTGACAGGAGGGCCCTGATGGGCTCCCAAAGGAGCCTGCTTCGCCAGGGCGGCTCTCACCCTCTGTTTCACACTTGCCCTGTTTGAGCAGTTTTTCATGAGTGCAGACAAGAGAAGCAGACGTCACGGCTCTCCAGCCATTGTTTGATCAGGCCATTCACGTCCGAGTGGCGCTCGGAGGACACAGGTTAAGCTGAGAGATGCTGGGGCACTCCCCC
>SJYC01021327.1:0-15165 GCA_006408675.1 Madoqua kirkii | reverse complement strand
CTGAGTTCCCTCTCCTCCCAAATCTTACCTTCCCTCTGCCTCTCCCACCACTACACACACACACACACACACACACACACACACACACACACACACGCACACACACACCAAAATCACATACACAGCATATGAATACGCAGGGCCAAACACTCATTCAACAGGCCTGAAATTCAGCTCCAAACTCTCCTATTCAAACATCTTCATAAAAGAAGAACATGAAAAAAAATATGTTAAGAAATGGGCTTGAAGGAAACTATCGCTAAAATATTAAGAATGGTTGTCTCTGGATGAAAGAAAAAAATGATTTTTCTTCTATTAATTTTGTTGTTATAAAATATTCATCATGAGAATTTTTTTCGATCGATGGAGAATACTTAGATTTTTTTAAAAATTCAGCACATCTAACAAGGGTAATATGTGAAGAGCTTATCAAGTGTCTGTATTTGAGAACGGTTTGAGAGAAAGGTCATATAAAATGATAAAGGTCTTATGCTCATAGGGCAGTAGAAATGTCCAGAAAGCTTAGAAGGTGCTGGAAAAGGTTCTAGAAGGACCACAAGGATAAATCTGTCTTTTAAAAATAAATATTCTGGAGCCAACCCCTGTGCTCTAGTTTCCTGGTCTGTAAAATGAGAGCCTTCGTTGCAAGGTGGTGAAGATCCTCTCCCGTTTGTGATGCGCCGTAACTGTATTTCATCAGCCTTTCACGTCCCAGGAGTTCCCGCCTCCCCTGTCCCCCTCTCTTGTCATCTCCCTTCTACTTGGAGCTTGGAGGGCAGGGCTAAGATCCTTAGATCCAAATCACAGCTCTCCTAGAACCGTGAGCATCACAAGGAGAGAAGGGTTTGTTTTTAATGATGCTGTGGATCTAGATGAAGTATCCAGAACTCACCCAGGCTACCTGCCCACCCCTCTCTGATAAGGAGCTGAGACAATGGCAACACCTGTATTTCCTTCCCTTCTATCATTCAGATACCTACGCTAGATGGTCTCTCACCGAAGGTTCATAATCTTTTTCAGATCTTAGAACCTAAAGAGCCAAAAATACATTGATGAAATCCTAGGTTTTAATATTGTTCAAATCAAGGCTTCCACCCCGTTTTTTTCTGATTTGTGTGATTCAAACCATGTTATTCAACCTCCTTGATCCTCCATTTTCTCTTACTGAAAAATATAGATCCTGATGACCTCAGTGAAAATGTTGAACATGCACTCAGTTCAGTTCAGTCACTCAGTCATGTCCAACTCTTTGCGATCCCATGAATCGCAGCACACCAGGCCTTCCTGTCCATCACCAACTCCAGAGTTCACCCAGACTCAGGTCCATTGAGTCCGTGATGCCATCCAGCCATCTCATCCTCGGCCGTCCCCTTCTCCTCCTGCCCCCAGTCCTTCCCAACATCAGGGTCTTTTCCAGTGAGTCAGCTCTTCGCATGGGGTGGCCAAAGTACTGGAGTTTCAGCTTTAGCATCAGTCCTTCCAAAGAAATCCCAGGGCTGATCTCCTTCAGAATGGACTGGTTGGATCTTCTTGCAGTCCAAGGGACTCTCAAGAGTATTCTCCAACACCACAGTTCAAAAGCATCAATTCTTCAGTGCTCAGCCTTCTTCACAGTCCAACTCTCACATGCATACATGACCACTGGAAAAACCATGGCCTTGACTAGACGAACCTTTGTTGGCAAAGTGATGTCTCTGCTTTTGAATATGCTATCTAGGTTGGTTATAACTTTTCTTCCAAAGAGTAAGCATCTTTTAATTTCATGGCTGCAATCACCATCTGCAGTGATTTTGGAGCCAAAAAAAAATAAAGTCTGACACTGTTTCCATTGTTTCTCCATCTATTTCCAATGAAGTGATTGGGACCAGTTGCCATGATCTTCATTTTCTGAATGTTGGGCTTTAAGCCAACGTTTTCACTGTCCTCTTTCACTTTCATCAAAAGGCTTTTTAGTTCCTCTTCACTTTCTGCCATAAGGGTGGTTATTGGTATTTCTCCTTGCAGTCTTGATTCCAGCTTGTGTTTCTTCCAGTCCAGTGTTTCTCATGATGTACTCTGTATATAAGTTAATTAAGCAGGGTGACAATATACAGCCTTGATGTACTGCCTTTCCTATTTGGAACCAGTCTGTTGTGCCATGTCCAGTTCTAACTGTTGCTTCCTGAACATGCACTAACAAGACTAAAAAGGGTACTTTTTAAAATCTCTTTTTGGACATGAAAGTTATGAGATAGTCCCTCTTCGTAGTGACTTAATTCCCTCTTGATTCCATAAAACTCCATTTCCTCTTATTCTGACTTTGGGAGATGCTGAAACAGTGCACAGTCTCCCAGGCAAAATCCTTTTCTTTTTCCCAGGTTCAAGTCCCATGCCTCAACATTAACACTCAGAACTGAGGTTCGTGTGGCCCCAAGAAACATCACCCTAGAGATCTTGATCCTACTACTTCGTTACTTGTCTCTGTAAAGTATCTCACACACACACACACACACACACACACACACACACACACACCCCAGCCCTCAATCAAATCCACTCCTCCGGTGCAAGGTCGATTAAATATCTAAAGATGTGCCCTGACCTTTCACCACCAGCTACCTGTCTTCCGATGTTGCCACTTTGATTATAATCCCTGTCTTCTCTTCCTGTTATCTCAGATGCCAACCCCAGGAGACACATTAAGTACATAACGCATTCTGACTTGCATCTGGGCTTCTCTGTCTGGTGTGGGGAGGTTACAGCAGAAGCATATGCCTCCTTCTTAAAATTCAATTATTCAAATTCAATTTCTTCCTCTGCTCCCAGTCTTCACCAGCACATAGTCTGGGACTTTTCATCAGATCACTCAAACTGCCAGCGGTGGAGCCAGGAGGTACTGGCTTCCATTCAATTTGATTCCACTGCCACGTATTGTTGTTTTTTCACAATGCACCACTCTGGGCACTGCAGGTCCACAGATGTCGAAAATGTAGTCAAAGAAGTAGATAAAGGGACTTACGTGCCTGTAACCCCAGCAGCGCTTGACAAGGGCAATTATAGCATAAAAGATAAAGCAATGTAAGAGCGCAGAGGAGAAAGCAATTAATTATTTCTCTTTCTACAATGGGAGGAAGGGATCAATCAGATAAGATCTTTTATCTACAATATGGGTGATGAAACACCATATTCTCATAAGAAAAAGAGATTAGAGTCAACCAACACAGAATTAGGGTGCCAAGCGTTGCTCTAACCTCAGGGACGGGGTGGGGTGTGGGGGTTCCTGCCTGCAAAGAGCTGAGCCCTTTCTCAGCTTATGTTGCTTTCCTTGCTACCAGGTCCATTTGTCTCCCCCCTTTTATCCCCTTCAGCCTTCAAAGCTCCAATCCCACCTCCTTTGTGGGTTCTCACTCCGAACAATTAATTACTCCTCCAGTGTTATTTTGTTTTTTCATTTGCTATTTGCTCACATTATTTGGGATCCAGCTCTAATCAGTGACTTCCTGACACTGTAGTACATGGTCTTGAGAGCTGAAAGTCTATCTTAGTTACATTTGTATCCTTATAATAATTCACAAATGCTTGTGTCAGAGACACTAAATAAACGTTCTTGGTGTTGAAAAGTCAAGTGGCAAATATAAACCCAGTGCAAAATATATAATGAAACACTAAGTATGCGGTTTTGATCAGATTAAAATGGGAAGAATTTACTATAATAAATACATTACCTGGTCAGGGAACTGAGATGCCAGGAACTGCAGAGTGTAGCCGCCAGGAAAAAAAAAAAAAACCACAACACAACAAAAAAACGCTTCAATCTTTTCCTTCATAGGACTCATCATGGTTTGTAAATACGTATGTATCAGTGTGTGAGTGTTGAGTGTCTAGCTCATCTCTTTGGCTTTAAGTAGCAGGAAGGCAAGTCCCATCTCGCTCATCACTGGCCCAGTACCTTCCTAATACAGATGAGGCTGCAGTATTAAGGTGAAAACTGTAAATCACCACTTTCTGAAGAGCAGCGTGTCTCTGTAGTGACTCGTAAACATGCACATTGTTTAACTTAGCAGCTCTTTCTTGTAATTTACTCAAGGAAGGAACCATAAAGATTTATGTACAGAGACTTTCATCACACCATAATAATCAACTAATTGTAAACACATTGTATGCATCTAAAGATCCTCAGAATAATAAGAGAGAAGTTAAATAAATTCATCAATTGAAACTATTTACTATGCAGCTGTTAGTAATAATCTCTTAAATCATATTTAATGACTTGAAAAAAATCATAATATATGGTTTAGTCAGGGCTGGATACATAATTTTCACAGCCTAGAAGAATGAAAACGTGCAGCCAGTAAGATAAAAGCACCTTTTCTTGGTGCTACGGTCTCTCGCTTGACTTGACATGGCTTTTTTTTTTTTTTGCTATTTAATGTTCTAAAAGAAAAATTAAAAATCTAAATTATTAGCATAAATCTCACCATTCACCTGTCCATTACACAATGCAAGTTTAAAATTATAATAATAAAACAGTTTAACTCACTTGCGGAATTACCAAAACCGTACAATCTATATTCCAAAGTTCATACACGTGTGTGTTCCTTTCTTGCCGGAACTGTGACAGTGCTGCACAGAAGGATCTCACTTGGGTTTATTTCACGTCTTGGCACACGCACAGCCTGCCCACACTCTCTGCTTTCAGCTCACGGGTGAGTAAGGAAGGACCGAAAGGAAAAGAACGATGGGTGGCCCTGGTTTTGGTTTCATTCATTCTGCCGTCAGTGATTGGCCAGCGGATGGAAGCTGCGGGACTAAGAAAGGACATAATACAGTTTCTAGGCCATTCACCTTTCTTAGAAGGTCATTGCCTTCCAAGTTAGAGGTGAGTTCCGGTTCAAATGGAAAGCATGGCCTTTCTCAACTGTCACTATTCCTACCGGTTCAAAGATGCGATATGCCTAACGTGGTCCATGCTTCCGTCTCACAAAGTCCCACGAGGTGTGGACCCACTGCAATCCTGTGCTCACGGAGCAGAGCGAACCCTCTGCAAACAGGGGCAGAGAGGACAAGAGTCACCCTGCCACCCGAATGTTCTCTGCTCACACACACCCCACAGGACTTCACTCACAGAGCACAGCTTCAAAGAGTAAATGATGAAGAATTTCACGACGGCAACAGCAGAGCATCAGACCGGGCACAGGCTGTGTGCTCGCGAAGCCCGCCCTGTGTTAAGTGTAAATAACGACAGTTTGATCTCAGCTTTACTTTGAAGACACACACTCACATGAATACAGAAAGTTTTAAAAGATTGGAAAGATCTACACTGAAATATCAATGTTAGCTATCTCCAGGCTTCATGAAAGGTTTTTATTTTCATGTATTTATTTTTTTTGCTCTGTGTGCTGCTGTGTTCTCTTCGGTAAACATGCCCTGTATTTGCAGTATGTTTATAAGATTGCTTCCCTGGTGGCTCAGACGGTAAAGCGTCTGCCTGCAATGAGGCAGACCCCGGTTCAGTCCCTGGGTTGGGAAGATCCCCTGGAGAAGGAAATGGCAACCCACTCCAGTACTCTTGCCTAGAAAATTCCACGGACTGAGGAGCCTGGTAAGCTACAGTCCATGGGGTCACAAAAAGCCGGACACGACTGAGTGACCTCACTTGCTCACTTGCTATGAGACTGCTACCTAGAAAGGCATTCCTCTGTGCCCTCGCAGAGGGCAGCATGTCCGATGCAGGGACAGGCCCTGCTCAGGGCGCCCTCTCAGGGAGGCAGCCGGTCACCGTTCACCCCCAGAAGCCCTGTTTCCCATTCCCCCCAGGATGGACAGCGAGAGTGCCAGACGGCAGAACGGCTTTGCAATCCTTTGCAGACAGCTGCATCCATTGTTACTTCGGTTTCAGCACTCAAAATGGTGTCACCTCCTCGTCTCTGCCAATAACGTCATCATTTGATATGGAAACGATGCATACTATTAAACCGGTAATTTGATTTTTAAATGGGCTTGGCAGCCAGCTTTCTCTGACGGAAGTATTTATCTTGCTTTTCCAAACCCGTTCTTCTTGAGCCACAGTGAGAGAGTGGCAAGGATTAAGTTCAAGTGTGTATTACATCTTCTCTATCCTTTTTTTATTTTTTTGATGGATGGAATGTGTTTGGCAAATATCCTAGCCTAGAAAAAGTCAGAAAGTGACCCCTGACTGCTCAGATTTCAGTCCCTGGAAGACTGGTTTATTCATCATTTGTATTCACGGCACCTCACACAGCCTGAAATATAGTAGGTGTTCAGTAAATACCTGTTAAAGGAAAGAATCAATTGTGCGGACACAAAAATGAAATGAGCAATTACTCAGCTAGCATTTCTAGCTAAAATTCTATGGGATTCTCCGGTAAGAATACTGGGGTGGATAGCCATTCCCTCCTCCAGGGGATCTTCCTAGCCCAGGGATCAAACCCTGGTCTCCTGCATCGCAGGCAGATTCTTTACCACCTGAGCCACCAGGGAAGCCCTCGGCTTAATGTCTGTCCCTATTGTTCAAACACTACCCTGCTACTAGTGTATCGTTCAAATACACTAATTTTCTGTTTTTATCCCAAAATGAAGTCATTTCCAGCTGGCAGAAATGACTTCATCTAGGGATAAGATAGAAAATGATAATACTTACTACTGTTTGAACAGTAGGGACAGACATTAGCTCAAAAATTTTCTACCAAGGTGCCTAGAATTTTACCAAAAAGATTCATTCCTCTAGGACATCATTTCTGTCTTTTTTAAGCAAACAAGTAGCAATCTTTTCCAACTTTTTGCAATATAATTGACATGTAACAGCGTGTAATTCAAAGGTGCACAACGTGTTGATTTGACACACTTACATATTGCAAAAAAAATGAACACCATGGCATTAGCTAACACTTCCATCACATCATATAATTACCATGTCTTTTTGTGTTGAAAACATTTAAGATCTCCTCTCTCAGCAGCTTTCAAGTACATAATGCAGCATTACTATCTACAGTCCCCATGCTGTGCTTTGGATCCCCAGAACCTCTTTGTCTTATAACTGGAAGTTTGCAACCTTAACATCTCCCCGTTCAGGCTGCCCTCCAGCCCTGGCAAACACCATTCTATGCTCTGTTTCTATCAGTTCATCTTTTTAGATTCCACATAAAAGTGAGATCATACAGTATTTTTCTTTCTCTGTCTGACTTATTTCACTTAGCACAATGCCTTCCAGTTTCATCCATGATTTTGTAAAAGTCAGAATCTTCTTTTATTATGGCAGAGCTGTACATATGTGCACCACATTTTTATCCATTCACCTGTTCACGGGCACCTAGGCTGTATTCTCTGCGCCACGGCTTTTGAGAATAATGCTGCCATGGACACAGGGGTGCTTATATCTCTTCAAGGTTCCATTTTCCTTTCCTTTGGGTAAACCCAGAAGTGAGATTGCTGAATCATATGGTAGCTTTATTTTTAATTTTTGAAGGTATCTTCACACTGTTTTCCATAGTGGCTGCATCCATTTACATTGCCACCAAGAGAACACACGTGTTCCCTTTTCCCCACATCCTCACAGTCTGGGTTAAGTCATTTCTGAAGTCACCTTTTAAAATTCGAAAACTCACAAAAGAGGGTAACAAAATATCCTTGCATCCTTCAGTACAGTTTTGATTATCAGTCAACTAGTGTTTATCAAACTGAATAGAGAGTTGGGATCTGCGGCTCATTTGGATGGGGAGGAGGAGGGGGGCATCCCTTGTAGTGCAATAGCGGGGTGTCCAGGATACCAGGAAAGTCACAGGAGTGCCCTGGGGCTGGAAAAGAAAGAGGGGACGTTAATAAGGAGATGAACGAGGGAAGAAAATATCGAGAGAAAGGGAAACTACATAAATTTCACCTGTTCAAAGTTTCCATCAGACCGACTCTCCTTATTATTGATTGCTTTTCAAAGATGCTCCGGCACTATCTGGTCTTTCATCTAGATCCTGGTCTCTTTTTAAAAAAAAAATTTATTGACGTATAGTTGCTTTATAATGTTGTGTTAGTTTCTGCTGTACAGAAAGTGCCTCAGTTGTGCATGCACGTACATATATTCTGTCTGTTTGGGATTTCCTTTCCATTAAGGTCACCACAGGGCCCTGAGTGCCTGGTGCTGTCCAGCAGGCTCTCCTTAGTTACCTGTTTTAACTAAGGAGATGGTCAGTGCCAACCTCCCAATTCTCCCTCCTCCCTTCCCCACCCCTGTTGGTGTCTCTATGTTTGTTCTCTACTTCTGTGTCTCTGTTTCTGCTTTGCAAATAGGTTCGTCTGTTCCATTTTTCTAGATTTCACATATATGTGTTAATATGCAATGCTTGTTTTCTCTTTCTGACTTGCTTCCAGATCCTGGCCTCTTAAGTGAACTTAGCCCCCTTGACTCAAGTGTCTGGCAGGACTAGGAGAGGGGATTGATAGTGGACTGATGCAAGGATTCAATTCTTGCGGGGATTTATCCCATAGTATTGAAATGACGTCTTGCTAATTGATCCAGGCATTCAAAAAGAGGAGTTAAGCTTGAGATATGACCCCAGAGATTTCTAGAATGAAACAAGGAGAATGGAACAGTGTGGAACAGAACCAAATGAAATGGATTGGAATTGAAAGGGGATTTGTTGAATTTTTACCCAGAGAATGTATAATGTCAGCCATGTAAGAATTAAGTACCTGAGAATAAATCTTAGGGAAGAATCAAACATTTAAAGAAAAAAGATGAATAAGCTGTCTATAAGATTTAGGTTTAGAGAAATCTAGGTTATGAATGGATGGTGGCCATGTGGAGATTAAATTAGGTTCTCATTCAGTTTGTGTTTGTTTAATGCAGAAATTGGCTGGGCAGTATTACTAAGGCTTCATGATAAACAAGAGCTTTAATCCCAAGAAACAAGGCACCCATCTCCTTGAGTCCATGCCCTTGCCAAGCCTAGTTCAGCATCTAAAGTTGTGAGAGATGGGGGAGGGGGGTGAGAATGAGAAGAATAAAAACACCACGATGTAATTTTATTTCTTGTTTAATCATGGAAAGGTTGCTTTACTATCCTTCCTTTCACATTGTGAGCCTTCAGGGAAGAGTAAGAAATTTTCAACCTGCTTACCCAAGTCATTATCAGAGTAGATTAGAACTAGGTGACTTGCATGCAAATGGGCCAACTTGACAAAAAAAATAAATTGGAATTTAGATAGCAACAAATAAACTGGATTGAAGGCTCATTTCAGTGCCTTGCCCTTGCACCAACAGAGCTGAAACTAGGACAGAGTTATTGAATTGCTTAGCTGCCCTCCCTGTCCTGCAGGTCTTATTATACAGGACTCTTTTTTCTTCACCTCTCCTATACTGCACACATGCACGGGCGTGTGCACACACACACACACACACACACACACAGACACACACACACACACGCACCAGCGCACACACTCTGTCTACTTCAAGCTAATGGTTATCATCACCCCACAGATGTCATATTATTAAATGACTCTGCCTGAGTCTTCAGGGCACAGCCAGTCATCACAGTTTACTTGCTGGAACAAGTCATCTCTTTCTTATTCACTTCTCACCCGTATGTCTTTCAGAAAATATCCCCAAGCTTTTATTTTTGGATACATTAGTCCAGCCACTCTACTTAGCTCATTTCCTCATCTCCCACCTCCACCCAATTTGCTGTCTATATCTCAGAAGAGAGCTAGCAACAAAATGTTTAAGTCAGTGCAATTCATCTTTGACTTATCCAGTCAGTCTCACCCTTTACCCATCCTTGGTGTCCCCCTAAGTCATTTAGCAGCCTCACGGCTCCCTCTCCAGACTTCCGTCAAGACCTACTTCTAGCAAAGACTCAACATTATCATTTACACTTCAGTATGATTGTATTCTTATTGAAGACATTTGGGCTTCAAGCCCAATGAGAAGTCTTCCCTTGGTGCCCCAAAGAGGATCCTTCTAGTGTTAATGAGGAAACGGGGAAGAGAGGTTCCCTGCAGCTCTGAAACGACAGGTCCTGAAGCGGTGCTTCTGAAACCTTGGTCTGAGGACTCTGGGCATCAGACTCACCTAAGGCACTGATGAGGCATGCAGTCTGCTGGAGTGCTTCTTCCCCAGACACGGCCACACAGGACCTGCTGGAGTGAGCCCAGAAACCTACTTTTTAAATAAAGCAGCCCCGTGATTCTGAAGCCTAACAAAGTTTATGAATTTCTGATGCTAAGACTATCAATGTAAAACATGATGCCTACCCAGCAACTTAGCTTCCTTGGTGATCACCCAGATCCATCTCTACTTTCCAGGTGAGAAATCATCCAAGAGCTGCTGTATGACTCACCATAGATCATTCTATTAGCAGAAACAAAAAGGTTTTAAAACCAGAACCGAGACATGTCCCATGCACTGCAGAATAGGTTTAGGAAAGAGTGATATAAACCAAGAGTCTACTCATATAAAGTAACTGGGGAAACTGCCTAAACAGAGAGCACCATCTTTCAGACATTCTTCAAATTATGGTTCATCACATGTCCAAGTATTCAGTAAAATACTTCTTCGACCCGACATGGAGACTCTTGGCAGAAATTCTAATTTTTCACTCAGTTTTGAGATACACAGCAAAAACCCTCCATTTCCTGGACCTTTTCCTATGGTGACCACATCACATTAGACCTGAATCTCTGAGCCTCTTGATTTCAGAAATTAATCCCCTTCAACTGCAGAGACTATTGGAAGGTAGCTGCCAGAATATAATCGGTTCTGAAAAAAAGAGGTGCTTCCCTGGTAGCTCAGAGGGTAAAGCATCTGCCTGCAATGCGGGAGACCTAGGTTCGATCCCTGAGTTGGGAAGATCCCCTGGAGAAGGCAATGGCAACCCACTCCAGTATTCTTGCCTGGAGAATCCCGTGGACGGAGGAGCCTGGTGGACTACAGTCCATGGGGTCACAAAGAGTCGGACACGACTGAGCGACTCCACTTCACTTCCTTCTGAAAAAAAGAAACTGCACGAACTTCCTAGGCAAAGAAATGGCGATTACAGATCTCACAGGCTCTGAAGGAGGTTCTTTCAAACCAGAAGAAGCCGAAATGAACCCAACAAGTAGAGAAAGATTTTGGAAGCAAAGATCACAGCAGTGATGCTACTAAGGTCATATCACGAACAACTAGTGATGGGGATGAGCTATTTTTAAATACCAAGATGCTGCTGCTGCTAAGTCACTTCAGTCGTGTCCAACTCTGTGCGACCCCATAGAAGGCAGCTCACCAGGCTGCCGCCTCCCTGGGATTCTCCAGGCAAGAACACTGGAGTGGATTGCCATGTCCTTCTCCAATGCATGAAAGTGAAAAGTGAAAGTGAAGTTGCTCAGTTGTATCCGACTCTTCGCGACCCCATGGACTGCAGCCCACCAGGCTCCTCCATCCATGGGATTTTCCAGGCGAGAGTACTGGAGTGGGGTGCCATCGCCTTCTCTGACCAAGATGCTAGTCTTTCATAATAAGAAAGGCCATCTTAAAAACATTTGGTCCAGTCCTCCTTCTGAGGCTTGACTTTCCTGACTCAGCTCTTCCAAGAGACCACATAGAAACTCCCATGGACTACGTCTCAAAACGATGGATCCTATGCTTGGATCTTCTAACTTTTAGATAGTTTATCTTTTTATGGAACTAAAACCAGACCTTATCCCCCTGAGAAAAACAGAAAACAAGAACAGAAAAGCAGAAACCAAACTGATGTAACACTCACAGGGGAAGAGTTAAGAAAAGGAAAAGACCTTCCACTTCCTAATGGGATAACAAATTACGGAGCAGATTTGGGAGTTGGGTTTTGTTTTCTGTAATATGCAGACAGAGTTTTCCACCCCTAAAGGTTTTACTCCTTACTAATTCTAACCATTCTCCAGAGGGCAATTTCCTTTAGCTAAATAAGGTTCCTCAGGTGTAATGAACTGTAAAAAACATAAACAGGCTCTTGCTTCCTTGTGGAACTGTCACAGAGGAAGAGGAGCTGAAGCATCTTGCTTTCTTTAGCCCAGGGAAAGTGGAGCGGAGGCTCTCCAACAAGGGGCAGGCTTTGAAGTCCAACTCCTGGGTACCGGGCTTCAAGGCAACAGGAAGGACGCAGGGAGACAGAGGATGAACTCCTCACCGACGTTCCTCCTATGCTCAAGAGATTCTCACATAGTCCAGGAACTCTAGAAAGAGACTGCTCGATCATGAAAGCACCTCTCATTTCAAGGGTAAGTGTTACGTGAGATAATATTAACTCACCAGATCTGTCATTTCAGAGAAACGTGGCCCATTTATAAACAAGTGACGAATTCCATGCAGGATTCAGTGACCTCTGGGAGTTGTCTACTGAAGTGTGGGCTCCACTGATATTTCTTCAAAGATGGAAAAGCCTAATTTCTCTTAAAAAAATCTAGCTGATCTCCCATAGCTGGCCTGAGAAGCATGTGCTGAGGCCCTGGGCTACTCATCTGGGTGAAGCTGGCAGACGCAGCGGGAACAGTTATCCTTTGTAGGAAGATTATGAGAATAAATTCTCTCTCATGGCCCTAACAAACCTATATGGGGAACAGGAACACAAACACCTGCTTTAGGAAGGATTAAGGTATTTATAGCAGGTCTTCCTGAGCCTGGGAAATGGAACAGAACCTGTGAACAAGTGGAAACCAAAAACATTATTAGCTAAAAACACATTCAGGGTTGCTTCCCTATGTTTAAATCATTTCATAAAATGAAAACAGCTCCCACCCCTCACACCACCACCTTATTTTGGTTCTAATACAAAATGAGCTGTGTTTCCACCACACCAAGCCTTTGAAAGAAGGGTGAATCATTCAGTCTAACATCTGCATGCCAGTCAACAAGGTTGCCAAAAATCTGAATATTTTGAATGATCTGGATAACTAGCCATTTTTCCCTCTTTATTTCTCCAGACTCCCTAAAATGACACGTAGTGAAATTACATTTAAAATCTAACTCTACAGCACCCTACACCTAAAGTGCAGCCATTATCGAGAGCTCATTACTCTAAAAATTGGTATGAATCCTTTTAGAAACATTTGGAGTAAAGAAATACCTTCTTGCCTATAAATCAATACTAAAACTCTGTATTCCCTCATCATCACCTCTCCCACACTGAATGTTATAGGAGAAACTTACGAAAACAAGAGAGGAAAAAACAATAAATGATATTATCATGTTGCTTTGAAATGAGAATTGGTAGCATGGGGCAAGAGGGGGGAACAGATGGGAAAGAAATGCACCCGGAGAGGATGATTTTTGTTTAAATAAGTTCATAATACGTAAAATGAACGATGGAAACTGACAGGGGAGGTGGAGGATCATTGTTTGAATAGCATCAATATAAACACAGATGCAAAAGCAATTGGCTTGGGAGATGGAAGAGCCTCGCCTGAATCATGTTGTATACCAATAAAAGCCATAAAGGGGGGGAAATATATAGAGTAGGCGATTATTTCTGTGATGCTTGAAGATGTACATTTCCACAGATATCAAGGGGAAACGTAAATATGCCTCAGCGGTTCCTTAGTTGGCTATTTTTGCCACAGTTTGTAATTCTTCCAGGTTTTACCGAATCACAACTTGTCTGTCTGCCTGACTGTATGCTAAGCAGTCCTCTACCTTAGGATAAAAGCAAGCGTGTAAGGGTCAGTCCTGGGAAATATAAAATAAGGAGACGTGAAGGTACAAAGGTTCCACCACCTGCCAGCCCTTGCCGACATCGGGTCCAGCTGGTGAGAAGCACAAGATATTCAGGGCAGGCGAGCAGCGGCCGTTCCTGCACTCACCGGGCCGCCCAGCCCCTCGTGCTCCAGGGAGCCTCTCACTGCCGTGGGAACAGATGCCTCTGTGCCTTCTAGAACAAAACCTGCTGGCTATATAGTCATGTTTATCAAACACATCAGTAGGAAGGAGCAACAACTCCCCATTGGCCCTTCTTGGTATCCCAATAGTCTGTGCAAAAATCTTTGATTGTATCCGTACCAGTTTGTACTAAGCACGATATGCCTGGCAGGCATTGTGGAAAGTACATTATCTGCATCATCTCATTTGATCTTCTCAACAACATATGATGCAGGCTGATTATCCCCCCCCAACCCATTTTGCAGATAGGAAAAACAAGGCAAAGAGACATTTAATAAGTTGGCCAAAATAAGGGAGCTGTTAAGGAGAGCCAGATGCTGGTTTCCTGAAGTTTATAGCCGGCTGCCCTGACTCAGTAGTCATGATTGATCTTACAAGCATAACGTTATTGGGAGGGATGTGGGCAAAGTTCACACTAACCCCAATCTCCCTTTCAGAGGTGCCTGAAATGTCATCATTAATAATTCAACATCTTGTATCATACATTTCTTTCTTCTTGCAGGGCTCATTTTGCAAGAGACTGATGTCTTTTAAAAAGAGCATTCATCTATTTTCTTCTATGACAATTAAGACTCTGAAAAACCTGGGTGATGTAAACCCCAGAGGGCACATTGCAAGGAAGAAGGAGAAAAGAGAAGGCACCAACTTCGTTATTACCCATGGGCAAGCCTTGTGAGGAGGAAAGAAAGTAAAAAATATAGGAAAGATTTTGATTACACTTTGTCTGGGGATTTCCCTGGTGGTCCAGTGGTGAAAATTCCAACCTTCCAATGTAAGGGATACCAGTTCAATACCTGGTTGGAGAACTAAGATCCCACAGCCAAAACCAAAAAAAAAAAAAAAGTTTATGTCTAATTCCCAAATATAAGACACTGGCATGGTTGTAACTGAGAAGGACCCTACGGGGCCTTTCTAGAACAAACCCATCCCCCATATCCTCTGCTGTAGCTCCTCTCTGAAGTACCTACATAATAGCATGTGAGTCCTCACTCACTTCGGTTGTATCTAAATCTTTGCCACCCTATGGGCTACAACCTGCCAGGCTCCTCTGTCCATAGGATTCTCCAGGCAAGAATACTGGAGTGGGTTGTCATGTCCTCTTCCAGGGGATCTTCCCGACCCAGGCATCGAACCCACATCTCCAGCATTTCCTGCATTGAAGGCAGATTCTTTACCCACTGAGCACCTGGGAAGCTTAGCTACCTGAGAGTATCTGATACTTATCTCCTGAGTTGTCTTTCAGACACTAAAGCCACCACCAAATGGAAGAAATTAACTGCTTG
>SJYC01021326.1:0-21439 GCA_006408675.1 Madoqua kirkii | reverse complement strand
CACTGAAGGCAGATTCTTTACCCATGAGCACCTGGGAAGCTTAGCTACCTGAGAGTATCTGATACTTATCTCCTGAGTTGTCTTTCAGACACTAAAGCCACCACCAAATGGAAGAAATTAACTGCTTGATGATTATGGGCAGGTAGCCCCGAGCTGTTCTGGTCCCTAAGGGTTAATGATGCCAGTTGCCCTGTGATCTCAACATCACTCAATCAGAGACCTGTGCATGAGCAGATCACGTACCCTGGGCTGCCCCTCTCTCACCTTGCCTTCAAAACTGCTTTGGTGAAAGTCTTTAGGGAGCTCAGAGTTCGGGGGTGGGAGGTGGTGGTGCATGCCACCTGTTCACCAGGCATGGCCCTGCAGGAAACCCTTCCCTGCTCCAGACGCTGATTCTCGGGTTTGTTTGGCAGTGCATTGCACTCAAACCGCATGTGGTAACATGGTCAGTAGCAAGAAGCTAGGGAATGCCTTTTCCCAGAGACGTTTAAGGTGAAAGACCTCTCCCGGCTGCGGGGAAGAGCATCTTGCCAGAAGACTGAGATGGACAAAGCGGATGATCTTCAGAAGCGGCTCCTCGTGCAGGTATCCTGCGGGCTGTCCTTCAGCGACTGGCGGTCCACCTGGAGCTTTATGAGTCAGACCTGGCCTGCTTCATCTGATTTCTATCATGCAGACAGAGCGGCTCTTCTCCGTGAGAAGGGTCACTGGGGGAAAAGCAGTTTGCTGGTGAGAAGAGCCAGGAGGAAGAATCAACAGAAAGGAAGGGATAAAGCACCTGCTGTTTCCTGAAAGGGGCAGAGGCATCGTAAAGATGACGAGCAGTTCTCTTCACTAGGGCGGTGACGCTTCCGGTTGGTCTGCTGTCTGTATGTCCCGGCAGCCTTGTCTGAAGGGAGCAAACTGCATTAAACCGCTCGTAAGGTGCTCCGGTAAAGGGGTTTCCTTCTTTCAAATCGAAGTATTATTTTCTTTCGCCGATCGCAATGTGTAGTTCAATGAACAATGATGGGATTTTAATTTGCAATCTTTTTTTTTTTTTTTTTGGTTCTTTGAAACCTCTGAGATGGCGCAGCTCTCAGCCCCAATGCCCCAAGCATATAGACTTATTTGCCAAGTGAAGCCAGAGATTTGGGATACAAAACACATCAGAGAAGCTTTTTCTTGCCCTGCCTTACAGGAACTGTGCCCGAGCCCACAAGTCCCTTAGGCAAGAGGAATTAAGCGCACGGCCGTCTGAATCCCACCTCGTGGAGTGCCCGGCAGCTTCTCAGCCCTTCTCTGCCTTTGCGGCGTGGCTTCAGGCTGGTCTCCGTGCTTGAACACTAGTGACTCCATATATTCCAAGGTGCCCAGCCTGACGTGATAAAGTGTGTTTGAATAACGATTTGAAATGTTACCTCACATATTGTTTTCTTTTTTGTTATATTTACTATCTTTCATTGAAGCATAGTTGATTTACAATGGGTTGATTCCAGATGTATAGAAAAGTGATTATATATATGTGTGTGTGTGTGTGTTCTTTTTCAGATTCTTTTCCATTATAGGTTAGAATAAGATGTTGAATATAGTTTACTGAGTTACGGAATAAGTCCTTGCTTTTTCATCTGTTTGATGTAGCATAGTGTGCATCTGTTAATCCCAACTCTTAATTTATCCCCTCCTTTCCCTTTTTGTAACCATAAGCTTATTTTCTATCTCTGTGAGTTTGTTTCTGTTTTGTAAATAAGTTCATTTGTATCTTTTTTTTATATTCCACATATAAGTGATATTATATGGGATTTGTCTTTGTCTAATTTATTTCATATGACAGTCTCTAGGTCCATCCGTGTTGCTGTTAATGACATTATTTCACTCTTTTTTATGGCTGAGTAATATATACTTATACATAGGGCTCCCTTGGAGGCTCAGTGATAAAGAACACACCAGCCAGTTCAGGAGACACAGGTCTCTGGGTTGAGAAGATCCCCAGGAGAAGGATATGGCAATCCACTCCAGTATTCTTGCCTGAGAAATCCCATGGACAGAGGAGGCTGGTGGGCTATAGTCCCTGGGGCCGCAAAGAATCTGACATGATTGACTAAACAACATCAACAAATACACACACACACACACACACACACACACACACACACACACACACGCGCGCGCGCGCGCGCATAAGACACGCATCTTGTCTTCTTTTTCCATTGCTTCCATATCTTGCCTATTGTGAATAGAGCAGTTATAAACCCTGGAATGCATGTACTTTCCAAACTCGATTTTTCATCTTTTCCCGATATCATATTATTGTCTTTATTCCTTTGTAGACAATCCTGTTCCTGCTGTTGACAAGGGGTCACATTTAACTCCACAGCCAGAGAACAAGGATGCCACACTGTCAGCTTCAAAGATAAAGTGCAGAGATTTCTGCTGTAAGACAGAAGACGTAAGAAAAGGAATGCTCCTAAGTACTATCACGTCTACCCCAGCCCCCCTCCCCATAAGATAGGGAGAGGGAGAAAAGAGATGGAGAAGATCCGGGAAGAAAGATGTGGGTTTATCTTTGTGTCATACCCCCAGATACCACCAGATATTTTGGAAGAGAGGACTGGAACAAGAGTTACAGCTGTCTGCCTCCTTCTCAGCAACCTGTGACTGTGGACAAGTGAACAGTAAATCAGAGAGGCTGTGCAGGGGTGTGTCAGAGACAGCAAAGACCAACCCCTGACAGCCCCTTAGCCTTTTTGCCATCAAAGAGTGATTCAGATGTGAGTGATCCCAAGCTAGGAAGGGCTAGGAAGGTCTGAGGGAGGGCCGATGGAGAACAGGAGCCTAGAGTGCTGAAGGAAAATAAAGAATAGCCCTCAGGAACCCCGATGGTGGAGGCTACAGCAAAACCAAAAATATTTCAGTGAATGAGAATGATGAATGTTTTACAGTGGGGAGTGGAGAGGGCTCCCAAAGGACCCGCCACTCACACTATACGTGAAAGGATAACAGTTTAGAAGAAAGTAGGCTGAATCTGGGAAATGAGTAGTCCCAGCCCAGTTGACACCACAGTAGAGACCGCTGCAAAACCACCCTCTTTCCCAGTTAGAAATCAGCACCAAGGAAGAAGGAGAGGAAAAGGCTGCAAGGGAGAAGGTTTTCAAGCCTAGAACGCAGCCTTGTTTGCTGGAGAAGCTGCTCCGTAGGACCGGGAGTCCTTGAAGATGAGGTATTAACTTTCACATCAGGTGGGCTGAGGGCTCAGATTCTGAATATCAAATTGGTTTTAAGGAAAATGAAGAAAAGAAATGTATTTTTGCTCACCTGAGCCTGTGTCTCTGAAAACTCATATCCAACAAACAGGTGATGCTCCATGGAGAGGCTTATATTACATATTGTTAGGAAAGGATGTGACCAAGGATGTATCAGTAGAATCACACGAGCTCCCCATCATTAGCACTTAAACCCAGCACCTCCATGAGCCCTGAAGGGATCTGAGTTGCTCAAACCCTCTTCCGCTCTGAGCAGTGATTGCTATGAGAGAGAAAAGTTTAGCCTCAGCTCAGCTAACTGCAAGGCACCCTCTCATTAGATTCTTCCCCCCAATTAATTATGCAGATGGACTATTGATTATTAATTAGAACATTTAGTGATGCTATTAAGAACTTAGAAGATAAATCTTTTTGACTTGCATTTAACTGGTAGATTATATAAGCAATAAAGAATACATGAGCAATCGCTGCGTAATTACATTTTATGAATAGTAGAAACCTGTAAGGGATGTGGAGAGACTTAATTGACATTTAACAAGATAACTACAGCAAATTAATTAGGAATTATCTGCTAAAATATGAATTAACTTCTAGTAATATTTTAACCAGTTACCCTGTGATGCTGCATCTTCTTATTGTTGCTAACATACCTAAATAAAATATCCTGCTGGTTAAGATGAGAGTGCTAATTTGTCTTCCAAATAATCAATCATATTTTATTGAGATTATTGTGTAATCAGGACATGTTAGAGAACAGAAGAAGTATAGCTGCAGTTCGCACCATCATGAGATGCACAGCAAATTGAAGGGAAAGAATTCACCACAGTGAAATGGTAGGAGCAAGAAGTTGAATGTGGTCTCTCATCCTGACCCACTTTCGCTCTTTAAGCCTCAGTTTTCTTATCTATAAAATGGGAATGATAACACCTAACTTGAAATTTGTTGTGTAAATGCCTGTATCAGTGCCAAGTTCTTAGGAATCTTTCAATAAATATTAGCTTCACTAATCTGTGTGTGATACTGAGAAAAAAATGCAATCAGAAAAAGCAATTCTTAGGGGCAAAAGGACATGTGCTCCAGTTGTTCAGTTTGAAGCTGTGTTTGTAAACCTAAACACTGAAACAATCTAATAATGCTCATCAAGCAGGTAATAGTCAAACAGTGACAGATTCTTACTATAGCGTAGTACCCACCAGATAGCTCATCCAGGTACTAACGTGGAGAGATGTCTAGTAATTTTACAAAACATTTGTGAGTACCATGTACACTTGTATGATGCCATTTATATTAAAATGGCCACATGCAATATAAACATTACAAACCTCTGTGGGTACATACATATGGATATAAAAACACCAAAAATATCTGGACGCATACACTCCAAACATTAAACCACTTCTCATCTATATGACAGGGAAAGAATCATGATTGGAGTAAGTGATCAAGGGGACCTTAGCCATCTCTTTGAAATTTCATTTTTAAAGAATTTATAGAATTAGGAGTGTGAGATTAGCATATGCACACTATTAAAATAAGTAAACAGCAAGGACCTACTATGCAGCACAGGGAGCTATACTCAATATCTTGCAATTGTTTGTAATAGAAAGAATCTGAAAAGTAACGCATACATATGTATGCAAAACTGAATCTTTGCTGACACTTGAAACTAACACAACATTGTAAATTAACAATATCGCAATAAAAAGAAAGATGAAAGAATCTGTACATTATATCACTTGCGTAATTAAATTTAAATTACTTTTAAAATGAGATGAGAACCCACATGAGTTTTAGAGGGCTTGGTGGGCTATAAAGGATGGGAGGTGCCCCAGGAAGTAGGAAGGGGGCGAACGTTCGCTGTGTCCGGCCTGGGCCTCCGACATGACGCTCCTTACACACACTGGATGACACCGCATGGGTGGGGTGGAGAGAGGCCAGACAGACTGAAGCTGGAAATGAAGGCATGACTGAGCAGATCGCAAGGGACGTAATACGGGAACCAGGCGGGGGCTTTGTACCTGGGGAGACGACTGTGAAGGATCTGTGGGGTCTGCAGCAGAGTTGGGGGGTAAGACCCAAGGGGCATTTTAACACGTTTATTTGATGAAAGATAATGGGAAACAGGAAGCCCCTGCAGATCATTGAAGGCACCTAGCTAGGCGCTGTTAACACCTGAACAAAAATGGTGAGAATAGGGCAAATTTGAGAGACATTTGGAAGCAAATCATGATACAAATTGATGAACTGGAGGGATGAGTTAGAGAGAGTTTCCAGCAGTCCAGCCTAGCAGCCTGGGGGCTGGGGGGATGGTACTTCAGACAGATATGTGGTTTGGGGGCAGAGGCAACGTTAATGAGAAAAATAAAAGGGTTCAGCTTTAAATGCAGAAATCTCGTAGTAGTGGGCCCTCTAAGAGGGAAAGCCCTCTCGATGAGTTGTACGCTCATCAAGTGTGATATTCTAGTTTCTTTCTGAGAGCGTCAGCCAAGGCCATGAGTATGAACAAACTCCGCAGGGACGTGAGTGAATCAACGTAAGGAGGGGAAAAACAGAGAGTCGAGAACTCCGGGAAGGAGGGGGAAGAGGAGCGCTCGCCCGTTCAGAAGTTCAGTGTCCCTCCTGCGTCCCCTCCCCAGATCGTGTTTACCAGGCACGCGCAGGCCTGCTGAATCACTTCAGTCACGCCTGACTCTTTGCGACCCATCGCCTGCCAGGTTCCTCTGTCGGTGGGATTCTCCAGGCAAGAATACTGGAGTGGGTTGCCATGCCCTCTTCCAGGGGATCTTCCCCACCCAGGGGTCTTATGTCTCCTGCATTAGCAGGCGGGTCCTTTACCACCAGGGTGACCTACCAGCGCACGCATCTCTAAGTGAGTATCTTATCCACACCAAGAGACCACTCTCTTAGGACCGGCCCCAACCACTCACGTTCTATTCTCTTTTTATAATCTTGGAACCTTCTGTTGCTGATTAAAAATGGCAGAAACTTCTTTGTTGGGAAAAAAAAAAACTAGAAATTGTTTTTTAAACTAAGGAAGGACAGAAGTGGCCTGTCAGTCAAGAAAGGAACGTGGTCTAAGAGTCCATCCTAAGAAGGGCTCTCCCTGGCGATCCGCATTCCGCTCTGCTTTCTGGTCTCAATAAACTGAGCTTCCCTGCAGAAGTAACTGCTGTCCCCACTGGCTGAGCCTGTCCGGGGAGGGCCTCGTCGTCTCCTGCAGAAACAGTGACTGACTGACAGGCTGAATCTCCGCGCTGGTCCGGGGTCCTGTCGCTCCCATTGACAGGGCCTTGTTGACGGGCTCAGAAACAGCATCCTGCCCATGCACGAACTCAAAAACAGTACCCTGCCCACGCAAGAGCTCAGAAACAGTACCCTGCCCACACACGAGCTCAGAAACAGTACCCTGCACGCACCGATGGACATCTCTATCTCACGACCTGCTCTCTTATTCATTCTGACCTCACAACACCTCTTCCAAGAAGGAAAAGGAGGAGAATTATTCATTTTCCTCTCTCCAGGGTTTTTTTTTCTTTGAAAAAATAATAGGTATTTTACCAAAATTCCTTGGTAACTCACTGAAGAGAAGCCATTGAGGTCTAACATAATGCACACTCATAGATTCAGTGCTAAGAACTGAATCTGCATCATTTCTTTTATAATTGTGCCCATTATAAAGATGAGGACACTGAGGCTTCCTAGGACAAAGATGCACAATGCTCATGGCATTGGCTGACACCCCTCAGAAGGAAACCAGAAAATGATTCTCACTAAGGCTAGTGCTAAAGCCCCGGTCATCTGACACCAGGCCTCTCCAAGCTTAACCAGTGCCCTGTGTTGGCCAGACTTGGGTCATGTTGTTTTTTTAATTTAAATTCTTCCATTTAGTTGATCCGCTGGGTTAGTCAGGGTGCTCCAGAGAAAGAGAACCAAGAGATGTGCAGATATAAGTGAAGATAGATATTAAAGGAAAATGTTTCAAATTTAAAATGTAGAATTTATGAAATAATACCATTTACAGCAACATGGATGGACCAGAGATTATCATACTAAGTGAAGTGAGTGACAAACACCATATGATTATCACATGTGGGATCTAAAATATGGTACATATGCACTTATTTAGAAAACAAATTCAGAGACACAGAAAACAAACTTATAGTTACCAAAGGGGGGGGCCAGGGGAGGGATAAATTAAGAATTTGGGATCGCAGATACAAATTACAATATATAAAATATATAAACAACAAGGACCTATTGTATAGCACAGGGGATTATATTCAATATCTTATAATAGTATAACAGAAAAGAATATGAAAAAGAATATATATATGTGTATAACTAAATCATTTTGCTATACATCAGAAACTAAAATAATATTGTATTAATAAATCAGCTATACTTTCTTTTTTCAGCTATACTTCTGTAAAATAAATTTTTTAAAAGTGTCAAGTTTTAGGTAATGGTTGGGCACCTAAGTGGAAACACACATATATGAATGGATATGTATTGGTATACATGTTATAAATCTTTCTATATATATCTATATGTTGCAAGGAATTGGCTCACAGGAGGACGCAACAAGGAGGCTAACAAGTGCTAAAATCTACCATTGAGAAGCTGAAGATCCAGGAGAGTTGACAGCCTGCTTCCAATCGAAAGTCAGCAGGCTTGAGACCTCAGAGAAGCCTATGTTTGAATTTGAGTCCCAAAGCAATAAGACCCCGATGTCCTAGCTCAAAGGTAGGCAGGCAGGGGACGTTCCCCCTCACTCACAGAAAGATCAGCCTTTTTGTTCCAGCCAGGTCTTCAAAGAATGGATGAGCCCCACCTGCACTGTCATATAGGAAGGGCAATCTGGTTTGCTCAGCTCAAAGTTAATCTCACTCCAGAAATATCCTGGCAGACACACCCAGAATACTGTTTGACCAAATGTCTGGGCACCCTGTGGCCCAGTCAAGCTGATACACATAATGGAAACCATCACACATTCTTTCCTAGGATTTCTTTGATGGATAGAGGTGCAAAGTTTTTTCCTGATCCCCTCTCTCTGAATGTTCCTCCTGGAGAGAAAGGTGGTGATGGGAAGACAGAGAAGATGACTTGCCACTTCCTGGGCAACCTGGTCCCAGAAGTGATCCAGCGGAGTGTGTGGTCCTCCTTCATAGACAGTCCTGATGGATGGGGAGGCTGGGTGGGCTACATGGTCAACAATGGTCCAGCTCTCGCATTCCGTGCACCTGATTAGTTTGCTCTTCCTGGGCCCCTCCTCTCATCTTTAAGGAAATGAAGAAAGCTTCAGAGCTCAGTGAGGGGGAGACATTAGTTGTAACCGTTCGACTTCCTCCCCAAATCAGTAGGGTATTTCCCTAAGGCTACAGTAGAATTCCGTTTCAGAGAACACAGCCTGGGTGATCAGAAGAAAGTGAAAGTGTTAGTCACTCAATTGTGTCCAATTCTTTGCAACCCTATGGGCTGTAGCCCACCAGGCTCCTCTGTCCAAGGGATTCTCCAGGCAAGAATCCTGGAGAGGGTTGCCATTCCCTTCTCTGCGGGATCTCCGCAACGCAGGAACTGAGCCCAGGTTTCCTGCCCTGTAAGTGGATTCCTTACCATCTGAGCTAACAAGGACGCTCTATCAGAGTGGGGGTCAAATTAAAGCCCTGCAACTTTTAGTAAGTGATCTTGGGCAAATTAGTTCCTCACCCTCTGAGAGATTCATGGGAGTGTTGCAAAGATGAACATGTGAAGGTACAAACAGCACTTCTGATGATGCCTGTTCTGTGGTCAGCATCCAAGAGATTGTTTTTGAGACAGTTACAAAACAGGTCCCTTTCACCGGTATCACTGCCTACATCCAATAAGCAAGCCAGGAGGTCTTTGTCGCCACCAAGTGGCCACCAATCACACTACACCACACAGGCCAATCTGCCTCAACCGCTGCTGGAAAAGGGACCAGGGAAACAGGTTCCTAAGAAAGGAGATAAAGGAGGCGGGGGAAAGATAATGTACGCTACAGCTACCACCTCCATCCCCTGAAGTTTAGTTTCCAGGATCCTGCTGCTCCAAACTGTCCCCTCGGAAGGCACTGACTCCTGTGCAACAGATGATTTTTTATTTTTTGGTCCTTGATTGGAAAATTTATTTTATTAGTTTTCAAGAGTCTGTTTACAAGATGAGTAAAATGTACGGAAAGGTGGGTAGAGAGATAAGCCTGTGTTCAGAGTGGATGGAGTACAGGCCGGTGGAGCACTGTGGGTGACTCTGATTGCCTGGAGCCCCACACCGGGGTTTTCAGTGAAATCCAGGCCAAAGTGCCTTTGGCAGTGTGTTGGAGGTTTTAGCAAACCCAAGCAGAGAGCGAGCTTCAAATCCACCTCGCCTCCTCTCCTCCCTGTCTCCCAAACTCCACAGAGACGTCGTTTTGGAAAAATAGTTAGGCGAGCTCCTTCCATTTCTCCAAATGTCAAAGTGAAGTCCAACAGGAAGCAATTAACAGATGTCTGCCCAGCAGAGAGTGTGGGAGTTCCAGGCTGAAATGAGTGCAGGCGGATCTTAGCATATCACAGGGTGGCCCCATTTACTCCCCATTACCTGGCTAAAAATAGCCTCTCCCTTTCTCAGCTTTCTGTCTTTATTAGCATCAGTCCCAACCAGTTAGCTCTTTCCCCTTGAAAGCTTCCTTAAACAAGTGGCAAGTGAGAAAACTGAATTCGGACCCTGCTCAGGTAAAAAATTTCTCTGGGGGCAATTCTAGCTTCTCCCTACAATGGGTAGTGCCAGGGCACCACCACCCAACATTCCCGACCATTCATCCTGGGCCCCACCAACCCTGCTCGAGGAGGCAGGAAAACCAACAAACTCTCCCTTAGGGAATGAGATTATATGTGGTTTTACAGCGAGAGCTTATTTGCGGCATTAAATGAGCAAATCATAAAGCATCGAAAATGATTGATTTCTCACTGGGCTGTCAGTGAGCCGTCACTGACAGTCCTGTCATAAGTGTCATTTATAATGTCACGAGTCTATTCCCCCACCAATGTCATTAAACAATTACACTTGATTTAGAAAGAAGGAAGGGGGAGGGCAGGGGGCCGCGCGGAAGCCATGTGTAAGGCTTCAAGCAATTATATACTTTGCTATTCCTGGGTGGCAATCCCTGCCAACAATTAAATTTTACTTGATTTGTTCATTTAGGCAAATTATCAATTATTTGGAGGCGTCAGCCTGGGTAATTTTTTCCTCTCCACTGGCAGCAGCCACTGGGCCCTGCCAGGATTGATATCACAGGACCTAGACAGAGCTTTCATAATTAGCCCTTTCAGCCCGGGATCCGGCAGCTCTGTTCTCTCTTTTCTGTGCTCATATTGGTGTGTTTCCTTTGTTAGAGCTTGGCACATGGGTGAGACCACTGATTCTGTAAGCTGTTTAAATAAAAATCGCTCTTCCAGTAATGGGGTTTTTTCCCCCTTTCCTTGTAAAAGTTTGGTAAATGTAATCTGTTATGCAGCTATCCATCCTTTCCTCTTTTCCACCTTTTCTTTTTTCTTTTATGGGTTGTTGGGCCACACTGTTAGACTCCCCTTCTGTCCCCGGCCGTCTCCCTCGTGAGAGTGGCATCTGTTCCAGCAGCTATGTTTTCCAGAATGGCTATAAAAACGACCCTTTCTGATTACTACGTAACATCAATAGAGAAAGATGCCGTAGGCAAGTGGGAAGAAGGCTGGAGTGGGTGAGTCTGTAAGACCGGAGCTTGTGAGGATAAAAAAAAAAGGAAAAAAGGACAGAGGTTACTCTGGAACTCTATAAAGGAATTCCCTTCTGGAATGGGGTGTCTGGGCTCCACCTGGAAAGGGCAAGTTTCTTTCAAGAGCAGCAAGCAGCAGGCCAGGGAGGCCCTGAACCAGTTATCAGAGAGGAGCTGCTTATACCAAACGTGGTCTGGGCAACTGTCACATAAGCCTTGAGGCCCCATATGCCTGCCTGCCTGCTAAGTCACTTCAGTCATGTCTGACTCTTTGAGACCCCGTGGACTGTAGCCCGCCAGGCTCCTGTGTTCATGGAGATTCTCCTGGCAAGAATACTGGAGTGGGCTGCCGTTTCCTCCTCCAGGGGGTCTTCCCACCCAGGGATGGAGCCTGCATCTTCCTTCTGTCTCCTGAGTTGGCAGGTGGGTGCTTTACCTCCGAGCTGCCGGGGAAGCCCGAGGCCTCAGGTAAATCTCACCTATTCCTGGTGGATTCCGGAACGTGGTACTTGAGTGCCCTTGATTCAGTGTCTTATGAATTTGGCTTCTTTCTGGCATCTGGGGAGGACATCTGATGGTTTGGGCCTGCCTGTATTTTTCTCTTATGTAAAGAAGACCCCTGTTTTTTCAAGCAGGCCCATTCCATGCCCACTCTCAGACTATGTGCTTTAGGTGGGATTAACCCCACTCCTGGCTCTGGAGGTGAGCCCCTGGTGAAGGCACGCCCAGTGAGAACATCCCGTCTTCCTGGCCCCAGGCGTTAGTCTTGGGGGTAAAGATGGGCCCAATTGACCCAATGGGAGCCCATGGGGAATATATTTCCTGGTACTAACGAGATGGAGCTTGAGTCTGGAAATGCTGGGGTACTCCTGCCACTACAAGAAAAGAACATGCCTGAGAATGAGGCCAGACCAGAGAAGGGCAGGAGAGGGAAAGAGGGGGGCACCAGGTGTCACTGGAGAATCTCGTCCCTCGGGCCTGAAGTCAATGTGCCCTCAGGCAATTTAACCGTATTGACCAATATGCTTCTTTTTCACCGAAGCTTCCTCCAGGTGGGCTTCTCATACCTGCCACCAAGACAACTCTGACTAATCCAGATTTTTCCTCCAGTTTCCTCTTCCATCCATTGTATCTGTGAGCTTCTGTTTCTGTCTCCCAATTACTGATATAAGGGTTTCCATTTTGTGTCTATATTGGAGCTTCACTTTGGTTTGGTAAAGTGTCCAAACTCACCATCCCTGCCTGTTGACCCCGTGGTGGAGGCAGCTTTGGGGTGGGAAGTGACATTCAGCTGGCTGTTTGAAACCTCATCCCAACATTCAGAAGCTTTCTCACTTGCTGGCTGGACTGAAGCCAACTCTTTGAATTCAACTGAGCATGGCTAAGCTGCTGTAAGTGGCATTCAGTGTCCCTTTCAATCTTAGCAATAGTGAAAGAAAGGAAGAAAGAAGTGAAGGAAGGAAAGAGAAGAAAGAGAAAAAAGTAAGGAAGGGTGGAAAGAAGAAAGGGAAAAGGAAGGGAGAGAGAGAGAGAGAAAGGAAGGAGAGGAATGGTGGAGCAGGGCATGAACCCTTGCCTCTGGTCCCCACATCCCACGTAAGCACGTCATGATGACACGCTGCCCCTTCCTGGACACAAGCTCTTAAGACCCTTCAAATCGGCCTACTGAGACAGTGCGAGAGTCTGACCAAGCCATCCTCCTAAGCGTTGCTCAGCTTGAATCAACTGTGTTTACAGGTTCTCTTCTGAGATTTTCTTCCCCGTCACTGTTGTTGTTCAGCCACTAAGCTGTGTCCAACTCTTTGTGACCCCGTGGACTGTAACACACCAGGCTTCTTTGTCCTTCACTATCTCCTGGAGCTTGCTCAAACTCATGTCCATTGAGTCAGTGATGTCATCCAACCATCTCATCCTTTGTCGCCCCCTTCTCCTCCTGCCTTCAATCTTTCCCAGAATCAGGGTCTTTTCCAATGTCAGTTCTTTGCATCAGATGGCCAAAGTATTGGAGTTTCAACTTCAGCATCAGTCCTTCCAATGAATATTCAGAGTTGATTTCCTTTAGGATGAATTGGTTTGATCTCCTTGCAGTCCAAGGGACTCTCAAGAGTCTTCTCCAGGACCACAGTTGGAAAGCATCAATTATTTAGCGCTCAGCTTTCTTCCCCTAGTTATCCCCATTCACTGAGTATCAATTTCCCTTCACCCACACATCCCTAACTCTCCTGCTCTGTCAGCACCATGCCACCCCAGCACCACACCATTGCCACCCCCACTCTGCCACAGGCTCCAGGGAGTCTCCAGCCCGTGTAAGATGGCATTTATAAAACCAACCACCTGGTGATATTTCACAGAGAGGATGCTGTGCCCACCTACACTGCAGGGGTAAGGGTAAAGATACCCACCTGGGGTGGAGAAGTTATTCCTCGCATCTTCCACGGTCTTTGGCTGCCAAAGATAAGCCTGACAAAAAGTGACAAATGGCGTCCATCAGGTGCCTGCTTTGTCCACAGCACTACCTGTGCCGACGACGTGGAGCTGAGCTGACAGGCTCTCTGGATGAATCCACTGAGCCTTTTGTCATCTGGCTGACTCAGAAACAGTTTTCCCTTGAGCTCTTTAGTTTGCAAAAGATAAATACACACTGTCCTGAAAGAGCAATATGTAGAATAAACGCGTGAGACATCTAGTTGCATTTTGCAAGCTGAGTCAGAGAGAAAAAAGGAGAGAGACGGAGAAAGATAGGTGTAGCAGAAGGAAAGGAAAGAGAGAGAAGGGGGCACCTGGAGGCAGTTCTGCCTGGACCACTGAGCTGCATTGTGTTGGAAGGTGGGTTTGCCCTGCCCCGGCAGCTATAGTTGGGGCCCAGGTGTTTCGGGAACATTGAAGGGATTCTATGGTTGATATCAGAACTAATGTCAGGAGAAAAAAAATCTAAATTACATTTAAAAGGAATCTACCTTTTTATCTGTTAACCTTAGGCCTTCCCCAGCCATGCAGAAAAATCAATCTTGCCTAATCACTGACCAAGAGAAAGAGAAAAGAACAGACGAGAACCTTGCATTAAACAGTTGCTTGATGCTTAAAGAGGTATCAGAGGAAAGGAGATCCAAGGGCCCACCAGCAGGAGCACAGGTTCAAAGGGCTGCATTTGGAACTGCTTATCTGTAGCCCATGGCTGGTCATTAGCCAGAGACAAAGGGTACATTGCATTTTAGCTTATTGATTTTTAAACCGGCTGCAAAGCACGGCTTGGCTGAGGGTATGCTTTCTCAATTATCTCTTTGCCGAGAGCTGGAAAAACTGATTTCTCTTCTATCCTAGATAAAATATAGCCAACTATAGGGCCATTATGGAAGCCTTAGCTGGAGGAATCAAACTTGAGTTCTTGCTTCGTGTGATATAATAAAGAATATATCTGTTCTTTGTCCCCAGTTTCCGGGCACAGAACTTCAAATTTCCAGAGTGGTGGGAGTGTTTCTGTGTTTCATAAGGAGTCTCTTTGACCCGCATTTATGCCAAACAGGTAACTTCTTGATGAGCACTACCAATAGTTTCAAGAAACAAGCTAGCCACTCCGGGAAGACCAAGCACGTGATTAGAGAATTGGAGCTTACAGGCTCACACCCCCAACTCCAGGGAGAGCGGAGAGACTGGAGATTAAGTTCAATCATGTGATTAATTATTCCATCAATCCTGCCTACTTAATGAGAACTAAAATGAAAACTCTGGACACTGAAGCTCAGGGGTTTCCTGCTTGGTGAGTATATTTAGGTTGGTGAGGAGGAGGGTATTCACCCTGTCTCCATAGGAACAGACGCTCTTGGTCTGGCTCTCCGTATCCCTTCCTCTGGCTGCTCCTTTACATCCTTCATGTTAACATGGTCATGGTAGTCTGCTCTTTTCTGAGTTCGTTGAATCATCCTAGAGAAATACTGAAACTCAGGCGGTGCTTTAGGGAGTTTTCGCCTTAGGGACAGAGGAGGCAATGGCACCCCACTCCAGGACTCTTGCCTGGAAAATCCCATGGGCAGAGGAGCCTGGTGGGCTGCAGTTCATGGGGTCGCTAAGCGTCGGACACGACTGAACGACTTCACTTTCATGCATCGGAGAAGGAAATGGCAGCCCACTCCAGTGATCTCGCTTGGAGAGTCTCAGGGACGGGGGGAGCTTGGTGGGCAGCCGCCTATGGGGTCGCAGAGTGGGACACGACTGAAGCGACGCAGCGGCAGCAGCGTGCTGCTGGGCTTTAAGTCTGTAGTAAATTCGTAGTCCCACTTAAATTGGCATCTGAAGTAAAGACAGTTTTGTCAAGGACCTTGCCCTTTAATTCATGGGATCTGACACTAACTCCATGTGTTTTAGCATCATGACTGATCTGAATTTTAGGACACTCAGTGTCAGAAAACTGGTGTCAGAAAGCATTGTCTGTTGAGTGTTCCCAGTTTAAAGAATTACAAAAGGGACCATGAGGTGTAAAAACACAGGGTCTCTGAAGTCTAGAGAGATGGTGATCACCTTATGTTCCATAGCAACAGGAAAACTGGTGGCTTATTGCACTTAGCACAATGTCCTCAAGGTTCATTCACGTTGTAACATGTCAGAATTGCCTTCTTTTTCAAGGCTGAATAAGATACCATTGTATGTATGTATTACATTTTATCCATTCATCCATTTACGGACACGTAGGTTGCCTCCACTGTCTGGCTATTGTGAATAACGCTGTTATGAACGTGGGTGTGCAGATGTCTGTGCAAGTGTCTGCTTTCAGCTCTGTTGCTGTGTCGCCGGGTCGCTCTGCCTGGGGTTTTCTCTCTCGCCGTATCGCACACTCACTGTGTAGTGTTTTGAGGAACCACAATGTTGTTTTCTACCGTGGCCACATAATTTTTCTTCTAAAATTATATATTTGTATTTATATTTAGAGTTGGTAATATAGTCATATGCTACAAAGCACAACATTAATAGTGAAGTAGCTACTTTTCACTCCTGTCTCCAAGCCATTTACTTCCCCTCCTGAAGGCAGCCGTATTACTACTGATCACTGCCCTACTATAGCGCCTCCTAGTACCCCAACATCCAAGCAAATTCAAGATCTAGGCTGAGGCTGGCTCTTCTAACAGAAAGCTTTTAAAACTATCTGCAGTCTGCTCAGAGAAAGAGTTAATGGAAAGCAGAACTTTGAAAGGCACTACACATAATGAATAACAAATACCCCTTAAGATGAAAATTACTAAAGCACCAACATGTTATTATCCAAAACACAGGAAGTGTCTTCTTTCTCTTTTCCTGGCCTTAACACTACATTGGAAGCGTCACCTAATGCCCACTCTAAAGGATTAGATCCCTCAGAAAGAAAAGAGTCCACAGGCACAGCACAGCTCCCCACCACCCTGCGACTCTTCCATTTGGGCCTGCAGTTAGATGTTCTCTGGTTTAAGAGAAGGAGCATTTGCAGAATGGCTCTTGGGGCTTAATTGGTATTTCTTTCTTTTGCCTGCCAGCATAATCCAGGAGAAAAGACTGCAAAGCAATTTAAGAACATTAGCATTGTTCCTAAATACCCACATCCAAGGTTAGTGAAGACAGCTGGGAAAAAACCCCAAAGAGCACCTAGGGAGATTAAGGGAGGTTTTGAAGCAGAACCATGATTCTAGTGAACTTGGGCTCTGCCGCTGGAAGAAGAATCTATCTAAATACATTAGGGCCAATGGAGCAGACAGGGGCCAGCTACCGCAATGCGAGAGATGCTGCCCTCAGTAAGTTGTGAAACTGCGGAAAGATGTGGGTGGGCTTGCGGTCCCGAGTCTCTGCAGGGTGCTAATCACGCTTTCCACGCTGTTGGCTAGAGCGCGTTCCAGCCGGCGTTCAGAGCCACAACAGGCGCGAGCCCCCTTTCCTAGTGGACGTCCCCTTGGTGCCCTCACGGCAGAAGCCTCTGCTTGGTTCCCTCCTCTCAACTGAGCAGATGAATTAATTTGCTCAGAGATTGGAGAAGGGTTTTTGGAAAGAAGAGAACCCCTTATAGGTTAGTACCAGACATGAATAATTTTTCAGTTTTTGACTTCGATACAATCATGACCTAATGCTTAGTTGTACAGGGCCAATGTGATCATATTTTAAGACTATGGATGGATAACGAACAACAATAAATAAGAATGTTGATTTTAAACAGATCTGAATTTTGAGATTGCAAAGGGTGTCCCTTATAAAACACTGAGCCCTGTTGAGGTTCTGAGTGAAGGGACAGCAAGACTCCTGATGCTGAATTCTCTTCAGCAGAGCCAGGCGAAAGGTCACAGGTCAAGGGCAAAGTCCTCCACCCAGCTGCACTCACTTCAGACGCGAACCACAGATTTCAAGGTTCCCAGCCTGCCCTCACTTCTGACCAACTAGCTACAAATTCAGGGTTTCCCACTGCCCCCTCAGTTCAATAATATGGTAGAACACACAGAGCTCTGGAAAGCACTCTTGTATGATTACCATTTTATAACAGCAAAAGGATGCAAACTAGACACAGCCAAAGGGGAGACTCTTACAGCTGTGTCCGGGAGGGTGCCAAGCGACGCTTCCTTTGTCCCCTCCCTGTGAAGCCAGCAGATGCCACTCTCCTACACACTGATGTGTGCCAGTGCAGGGTGCTGCCCACCAAGGAGGCCCTGAGCGTCTGTACCCATAGGCTGCATTTGGATTCCACTGCATAGGCCGGCCTGAGTCGCTGGTCACGTGACTCAATCGCTAGCCCCCTTCCCCTCTGTGGGGGTTGGTCTGGTATCATGGTGGATCAAAGCCCCAGCCCTCTAAATACATTATTAGTCTTTCTGCCCCTGCCAGCTCCCATCCTAAATATTTTTCTTGTGCTGTGCTAACTCACTTCAGTCGCGTTCGACTCTGTGTGACCCTATGGACTGTAGCCCACCAGGCTCCTCTGTCCGTGGGATTCTCCAGGCAAGAGTACTGGAGTGGGTTGCAGTGCCCTCCTCCAGGGAATCTTCCAACCCACGTATCGAACCAGTCTCTTACGTCTCCTGCATTGGTAGGTGGGTTATTTACCACTAGCATCACTTGGAAAGCCTGAAAATATTTTCCTCAGCAACTAGACACAGCCAAAGGGGAGACTCTTACAGCTGTGTCCGGGAGGGTGCCAAGCGACGCTTCCTTTGTCCCCTCCCTGTGAAGCCAGCAGATGCCACTCTCCTACACACTGATGTGTGCCAGTGCAGGGTGCTGCCCACCAAGGAGGCCCTGAGCGTCTGTACCCATAGGCTGCATTTGGATTCCACTGCATAGGCCGGCCTGAGTCGCTGGTCACGTGACTCAATCGCTAGCCCCCTTCCCCTCTGTGGGGGTTGGTCTGGTATCATGGTGGATCAAAGCCCCAGCCCTCTAAATACATTATTAGTCTTTCTGCCCCTGCCAGCTCCCATCCTAAATATTTTCCTTGTGCTGTGCTAACTCACTTCAGTCGCGTTCGACTCTGTGTGACCCTATGGACTGTAGCCCACCAGGCTCCTCTGTCCGTGGGATTCTCCAGGCAAGAGTACTGGAGTGGGTTGCAGTGCCCTCCTCCAGGGAATCTTCCAACCCACGTATCGAACCAGTCTCTTACGTCTCCTGCATTGGTAGGTGGGTTATTTACCACTAGCATCACTTGGAAAGCCTGAAAATATTTTCCTCAGCATAAATGATAACCTAAAATTTAGCATATACAATTAGCATATGACCTATTTTCTTAGCATGAACTACCTAGTAAATATAACCTATCCTCATAAACATAACCAAAGATGAATAACAAAGACACTCCTAATACTTGGGAGATTCCAAATTGTAGAGGCTACCTCCCAGGAACTGGGGACAAAGGCCAGTGAAACTCTTTATTAGTCAGACTAAGGTGGGTGGAGGGTAGTTAAGGGGCAGAGGGAGACGATAATGCGATCCAGGAAGCAACAGTTCAGGTTTTAGTTAGATTTCATTACGCCGTCTTAAGCAAGTCACTTAATCATCCTGGGGCTTAGGTCTCATTCTCTTCACTCATAACAATAATTACTGATATCATTTAATGATTGCTTACTATGCACCAGATGCGGTGCCAAGAACTTTGCCCACTCAATTTCATTTATTCTTTACAATGAGCTTGCAAATTTTGTCGTCTTATTATCTCTATTTTGTAAAGGGTGGAGAGGCAGCTGAGCTCTCAGGAGGTTAAACAGCTTGTTGGAATAAGTGGAGGGGCTGGCCCACAAACACAGGTGGGAGTCCAAACTTCCTATCCCCGGGTTCCCTTGTTAACACTGTACTTTCAACACTTTCCTTGGCTTTCAGGCATATTGAGGAAATGAATGAGACTGATATGAATTATTACAACCTGAAACAGAAGAACTTTATAATTCAGGGTTATAAGATTACCATTATTATGACGTCACTGATTATTACTATTAGCAGTATTATTTTTATAGTTTATATGACTCTGACTACTTACTACAAAAATGGTTTCCACTTCCCATAAGAGTTTCTGTTATAAAGAAAGAACTCTTTCAGAGAGAGGGCAGGCCTTTGAATTATATTATGCAAAATTCCATGTCCTTCCCCAAAGAAGTGTTAATATGATACCTACTATGTGCCATTGTGCTTGCAATGGCAAGGAACAGAGAGATACGTAAGACCTAGGCTCTGCCAGTAAGTCAAGTGTGCACAGAATAACACTACCCTAGGTAGACTATATCACGTGCTCCAGAAGACACAGGACACCCTCTGCTGGTTCAGAGGGGAGAGAAAAAGAGCACATAAGCTTCAAGGGATCAAGAAGGATTTTATATCCAAATCCTGAAAGGTTAATGGAATTTTGAGAGACTTAGAAAGGGGCAGGGAGGGGGAGGAGGCAGGGGAAGGGAGCCTGGTATTAAAATCAAGAGGCTCAACTCAAAACGTTCCCAGGGATTAATGAGTACACTGATTAGTGGTAACATATTACTGTAGGGTGAGCACAAAATTCAAAATCAAAATTCTAGCTTCATCACATATTAGTTTTGTGATGATGGGCAAAGCTCTAGCTCCTCCAGGACCATTTGCCCATTAAAAAATACATGAAGGTTAAATAAGACTTCAGATCTTAAGACTTTTGTTGAAATATATTGAAAAACTTACATCCTATGAACTAAATGATATTAAACAAATGTTCAGTTCAGTCGCTCAGTTGTGTCTGACTCTTTCCAGCCTCATGGACTGCAGTATGCTAGGCTTCCCTGTCCATCATCAGCTCCTGGAGCTTGCTCAAACTCATGTCCATTGTGTCCATGATGCCATCCAGTCATCTCACCCTCTGTCATCCCCTTCTCCTCCTACCTGTTTCAAGAATAGCAAACATTAACTCCAAGAAAAAGTAAAAGCATTCATCTGGAATTTTCAGTGAGAATACGCATGGAGTGTGGCTGAGAATTTGTCGTTGAAAAGTATTTGAGCAGGTTTACCTTCCCCGGTGTCTCAGATGGTAATGAATCCACCTGCAATGCTGGAGACCTAAGTTTGATCCCTGGGTTGGGAAGATCCCCTGCAGGAGAGCATGGCAACCCACTCCAGCCTGGAGAATCCCCATGGACAGAGAAGCCTGGTGGGCTACCGTTCATGGGGTCACAGAGTGGAACACAGCTGAGGGACTCAGCACGGCACACCAACTCAGAGGACGGCTCAGAGGCTAAAGTCACGCACTGGATTGCTCGGGCCCCACCGGAAGCTCGGTTAGGGGCGAGGTGCTCTATGCAGGCCCCTTTCCTGGGAACCCGGAGCACCTCTGTCAGTAACCCTGACCGTCTGTGTAATTCTGTCCCTTCTTCTCAGTTTACCTACTATTGTCCTCAGAGGCAAAGGCAAGAAGAAATGTGATTCTTCATTAGGCCCAGAACCAGAGAGTGCAAAGAAGCAGCTGTTACCCTAAAGTACCTAAAACATGCACGTACAATTAATTTTCTATTAAGTAGAGACTCCAAAGAGATTTAGCTTCAGTAAGTCTGACTGTAAAACTTTAATCAAGTCATTTTAATTAATTCACATAGGTGTGCTTTGATAGCATGGAGCTAGAATCTAAATATCTTTATTTTTAACACCAGGATTAACTATTTTAAATTCGTTTATTACAAAATATTCCAGCATACAAAAAAAGAGAGAAGATACTGTAATGAATATTGATGTATTCTTCATCCGTATTCAACAACTGTCACCATTTACCAAACTTGCTGGATCTATCATTTTTTCTCATCATTTTTCATGGTACAGTTTTCCACTGTTTATATCTACTTTTGTATCTTTTAGATACACATAAAAGTTTTATAGATATAACTTATGGACATTTTGTTAGGTTTATGTCTAGATATTTTTTATTTGTTTTTATAAATGGAGCTGTCTCTTCCATTAAAATTTCTAATTTGTTATGGCTTGTATATGACAGAATTATTGATTT
>SJYC01021324.1:0-31371 GCA_006408675.1 Madoqua kirkii | reverse complement strand
ATTTGCCTGTTTTTTTTTTTTTTTCAGAAAAATTTATATATGGTGCAATGAAAATACCATAATATTAACACACATTTTCTGGTTTGCCTAATCTCTGTTAATATAAGCTCTTATTTCAAATGGGTTTTAACACAACATCATGACTTTGTTTGGTATAAACATTAAGTGGGCTATATTAACATTTCATTATCAGTATATCTTGCTTATTTCTCTCTACAAAGCTTTATCAATAATGGGGAAATATGCCTGTGATTACCAAATATCTTATCTAGAAAAGAGAATATTTTAGTTTAACATCTTCCTGAGAACCAGTCATTTATAAGCTACAGTTTTTACAGGCTGTCTGTTTACTTAAAAATCAATTAATTCACTTGGAACCATCTCCTTTAAAGCCTACATTATTTATAACTTTATCTAGAGTTGAATCTGTTTGAACTTTAAATAAAGATAGGAAGTAGTAATGCATGATATAACACATAATAAACTCCATAAATGTAAAAGGATTTTGCAATTTTAAGTGTCAAAGTTTATAATAGAACTAATTGACAAGTATTTGGGCAGTTTTAAAAAAAACCTACTGAGTTCATTTGGAGGAAATTGTAGATGCGGAAAATGCATGTTTCCCATTTTAGGTTCTATCATTCTAGGAAATATAGATGTATATAGCTAATGAAATTCTGTATAACTACCTTCACAAGTACCAGAATGTTACAAGTCATTATTTTATACTCTTAATGTCTTCCTGTAAGCTACAATAATTTTCTACCAAAATGTAGTGACTATGACATTTCATCATGCTTTTAGCTAGTATTATACTTTCTTTTACTCTCAAGGATAGTTACCAAACATCTCCTGTTATTTTCCTCTACCCTTTCAAAAAAAAAAAAAAAAGTCCCATTTAAAAGAGATATGAGGGGACTTCCATGGTGGTGCTGTGGTTAAGAATCTTCTGCCAATGCAGGGAACACAGGTTGACTCCCTACTCCAGAAAGATTTAATATGCTGCAGAGCAACTAAGTCCCTGAGCCACAGCTACTGAAGTCTGCACCCTCTAGAGCCAGTGCTCTGCCATAAGAGAAGGCACTGCAATGAGAAGCTTGAACAACACAACTAGAGAGTAGCTCCCGCTCACCACAACTAGAGAAAGACTGTGCACAGCAATGAAGACCCAGCACAGCCAAAAAATAAACATATTACAACTTAAAAAAAGATAGACATGAAAACTGAAAGTGAAAGTCTCTCAGTTGCTTGAACAACACAACTAGAGAGTAGCTCCCGCTCACCACAACTAGAGAAAGACTGTGCACAGCAATGAAGACCCAGCACAGCCAAAAAATAAACATATTACAACTTAAAAAAAGATAGACATGAAAACTGAAAGTGAAAGTCTCTCAGTTGTGTCTAACTCTGTGACCCCATGGACTATACAGTCTGTGGAATCAGACCAAAATGCTGGAGTGGGTAGCCTTTCCCTTCTCCAGGGGATCTTCCCAATCCAGGGATCAAACCCAGTTCTCCAGCATTTCACATGGATTCTTAACCAGCTGAGCCACAAGAGAAGCCCCTAAGTGTTTGTCACTCAGTCGTGTCCAACTCTTTGTGACACCATGAACTGTATGTAGCCCACCAGACTCGTCTGTCCATGTGATTTTCAAGGCAAGAATACTGGAATGGGTGGCCATTTCCTTCTCCAAGGGATCTACATGACCCAAGGATTGAACCCAGCTCTCCCACATTGCAAGAAGACTCTTTACCAACTGAGCCACCAGGGAAGCCCAAAGTAAAGTTAAAGTCTCTCAGTCGTGTTTGACTTTTTGCAACCCCATGGACTGTGTGGTCCATGGAATTCTCCAGGTCAGAATACTGGAGTGAGTAACTTATCCCTTCTCCAGAGGATCTTTCTAATCCAGAAATTGAACCACTGTCTCTTGCAATGCAGGTGGATTCTTTACCAACTGAGCTATCACAGAATTGGGATTAACATATACATACTATTATATACAGAACAGACAATCAACAAAAAACTACTACATAGCATAGGGAACTCTACTCAATATTCTGTAATAAACTCTATAGGAAAAGAATCTGAAAGAGAATGGATATAAGTATATGTTTAACTGAATCATTTTGCTGTACACATGAAACTGATGCAACATTGTAAATCAACTGTAATATAAAATAAAACAAATTCAAAAATTAATTATACAAAAAAAGAGAGGAAGACTGCAACAAACCACCTTTGAAAAATGCTGACAGGAAGTTAGAACAATTGCTTAACTAAAAGTTTTATCAGAGATTTTAATACACTTTATGAAATTGCAGGAAAGGCAGCACTCAATATTGGATTTCCCAAAAATCTGTAACCATAGGACCCTTCTGTTTGTCAACCTTATCATAGGACTGAAGCTTCCCTGATAGCTCAGTTGGTAAAGAATCCACCTGCATTGCAGGAGACCGTGGTTTGATTCCTGGGTCAGGAAGATCCCCTGGAGAAAGAATAGGCTACCCACTCCAGTATTCTGGGGCTTCCTTTGTGGCTCAGCTGGTAAAGAAACTATTAGCAATGCAGGAGACCTGAGCTTGATCCCTGGGTTGGGTAGATCCCCTGGAGAAGGGAAAGGCTACTCACTCCAGTATTTTGACCTGGAGAATTCCATGGACTATACAGTGCACGCAGCCGCCAAGAATTGGGCACGGCTGAGTAACTTTCACTTTCACTATCACAGTTACTGAAAACATATTCTAAAAAATCATGGTATAGTGGAAGTATTATGAATTCTGGACTCCTGAAGACTGCATTCAAATCCCAGTTCCTCCCAGTTCTGCCTGTTATTACATTTTTGAGCCTTGATATCATCATATGTAAACGGGAAATATTTCTGACCTAATAGAGTCATGGGATGAATGAATTAAGCTAATTCAATTAACTTAATTCAACAAAGATTTTCTTAGGTCCTAGGCAATGACAGAATTTGGTTAGGAGATAAAGATAAGGAGATGAATAAGACATACCCTCTGACCTCAAGCAGTTCATTGTTTTCAGTCTCGCTGGCTATGTGCTGCTATGGGAATTTTCTCTTATCTTGGTTCTCATGTATTTATACTCTTCTTCATCTCTCCCTTTATGCTAACTACCAGCTCCAAATCATTGCAGTCCTAACCAGAACAGTTTACCTTTCCATTTCCCCAAACCAACTATCCTTGAACACCAAAAATCCACAGATGGCCACACATTCTGGACATTTATCCATATAAATGCAAGAGATGGCAAAATATTTGAAATTAGAGCTTTTTCTTGAACAGACTCCAGATCAAATTCTTAAAATTCTTTCAGACAGTCTTCTCAGAAATAGAGTGAAACAATTGAAATGCAATTTACTGAAGGCCCTAGGGTAATGTGAATGTGATTAATACATTACCTTATCCATTTTTATTTAGTTTTTACTATATAAAATATTTTCAACCAAATAATATACGAAAAGATCTCTTCTCCTTAAAAATCAGCAGTTTTTCCCATTAACATAGCAGTATGTTCCAATGAAGAAAAGGATGAAAGTAGACATAAAACTGAAAATTAACAAAAGGAACATATTCATCTGAACATTGAATATTTCTTATGTAATAAGATAAGTGCACTCAACTAAAGAAATTACGTACTGTGCTGTGCTAAGTCCCTTTAGTCATGTCTGACTCTGTGAAACCCCATAGATTGTAGCCCACTAGGCTCTTCCGTCCATGGGATTCTCAAGCAAGACTACTGGAGTGGGTTGCCATGCCCTTCTCCAGGGCATCTTCCAAACCCAGGGATCAAACCTGAGTCTCTTATGTCTCTGGCTTTGGCAGATAGGTTCTTTACCACTAGCATCACCGATTTATTTCAATTCAAAATAAATGTTGAAGCATCTACTACATCCAACCACTAAAGGATGTTGCAAAACTTAAAAAGTGATGATACATCCCCAGCTTTAAAATAAGATTATTGTTATACTAATCTTGCTGAAAGTGAAAGAGGAGAAAGAAAAAGTTGGCTTAAAGCTCAACATTCAGAAAATGAAGATCATGGCATCCGGTCCCATCACTACATGGCAAATAGATGGGGAAACAGTGAAAACAGTGTCAGACTTTATTTTGGGGGGCTCCAAAATCACTGCAGATGGTGACTGCAGCCATGAAATCAGAAGACGCTTACTCCTTGGAAGGAAAGTTATGACCAACCTAGATAGCATATTCAAAAGCAGAGACACTGCTTTGCCGACTAAGGTCCATCTAGTCAAAGCTACGGTTTTTCCCGTAGTCATGTATGAATATAAGAGTTGGACTGTGAAGAAGGCTGAGCACCAAAGAACTGATGCTTTTGAACTGTGGTGTTGGAGAAGACTCTTGAGAGTCCCTTGGACTGCAAGGAGATCCAATCAGTCCATTCTGAAGGAGATCAACCCTGGGATTTCTTTGGAAGGAATGATGCTAAAGCTGAAACTCTAGTACTTTGGCCACCTCATGAGAACAGTTGACTCACTGGAAAAGACTTTGATGCTGGGAGAGACTGGGGACAGGAGGAGAAGGGGATGACAGAGGATGAGATGGCTGGATGGCATCACGGACTGTATGGAACTTCGGGAGATGGTGACGAACAGGGAGGCCTGGTGTGCTGCGATTCATGGGTTCGCAAAGAGTCGGACACGACTGAGCGGCTGAACTGAAATGAATGATAAACAATTAAGTAGTTATTTAAGTTCTGTTGTCTGTGAAGCACTGTTACAGTTTTTTTTTTTTTTCCTACTTGCTTTGTTTTATTTTGGCTGTGAGGGAAAGTATCAATGCTGAAGTTTCAGATTAGAATTTGTAGAAATGAAAAAAGTGGTGAATATGGGAGTATTCAAGCACACAATGCTTACTTCTACCTGTTAGACAACAATAAGCATAGAAAGCTTTAAGTATAAATAGCCTAAGGGAAAAACCCACTCAGTCATTATGCCAGTTTTGATTTATGTTTTCAAAGTTGATTGGTAATAGTAATTGATTATAAATTATGTTTTGCAGGAAAAACAATAAAGTAAGACATATAAAACATGTTAAATAATAAACATTAAAATTAAACTTGCAAATCACATCTGAGTTGGCACCAAAAATATTTCCAACAGTATTCCCCTTCTACCACTATGTTAAATCTTGCACTGAATTGCAATAGCAGAATAGGTAAGCCATTGGTAGCCATGCCTTTACCCTAATCCAGAAAAGTTTGTTAATGGAAATGACAATTTATGAAATGAGGATTATAGCATCAAGATTGGATTCTTGAGTCAATTTTCTAAAGACTTAAGAAGATAAGCACCCCCCCACTACATTTCATGAATAATTTTATTGTTAAGTCCAACAAAAGCCTGAAAATCACTATGTCTCATCTTATAATATTTCTTTTGCACAAAAGAAAAATATTATTAGTCACTTTTCTCTATAGAGGTAATGTATGAAAAGAAAAGAATTTTCTATACCATTTTAGATTTAATTACTGAAGCCTACAAATAAAATTGACAAAAGATTAATAGGAGAAAAGCATACAAACTTCCTTGTTGTTAATATTTCTACATATTTTCACAGAAAAAAAGTGAAAATTCAAAGAAATGGTTAGACATGAGAGCTTGTATACCATTTCAACAGAGTGATAAATTCTGAAGAAGTGACTAAACAAAAGAAAGGAGGCTTTGCCTTCTAGGAACAATAAGTTGTGGGAAGGTAAATATATGAGGAAATTAATGGAAGATAAGGGTTTTTTCCAAGGTTGTTTATTTTGTTTGTACAGAGTCATATCAGTGCTTCTTTTCCTGGATAGTAGATTTATGGCAGTCTTTATTTCTCAGAAGTTTCTGCATTTAGTCAGATAAGGGAGGACACAGGAGACTTCTGCCTGAATCTGTCAATTCTCAATTGACTTCAGCCTCACAGTAATCCATATTCCAGTAGGGTATACTTCAGGGTAAGATGCCTGATTCCCTTAAGTAGCAAAGCGTTATGTAATAGTCTCAAACAAAAATGTTGCCACTCTACATTTAAAGTTTCTGTTATAAGAAGCTAAAGTTCAGTTCAGTTGCTCAGTTGTGTCCAACTCTTTGCCACCCCATGAATCGCAGCACACCAGGCCTCCCTGTTCATCACCATCTCCCGGAGTTCACCCAGACTCACGTCCACAGAGTCCGTGATGCCATCCAGCCATCTCATCCTCAGTCGTCCGCTTCTCCTCCCGTCCCCAATCCCTCCCAGCATCAGAGTCTTTTCCAATGAGTCAATTCTTCACATCAGGTGGCCAAAGTACTGGAGTTTCAGCTTTAGCATCATTTCTTCCAAAGAAATCCCAGGGCTGATCTCCTTCAGAATGACTGGTTGGATCTCCTTGCAGTCCAAGGGACTCTCAAGAGTCTTCTCCAATATCACAGTTCAAAAGCATCAATTCTTCAGCGCTCAGCCTTCTTCACAGTCCAACTCTCACATCCATACATGACCACAAGAAAAACCATAGCCTTGAATAGACGGACCTTAGTCGGCAAAGTAATGTCTCTGCTTTAGAATATACTATCTAGGTTGGTCATAAGTTTTCTTCCAAGGACTAACTGTTTTCTAATTTCATGGCTGCAGTCACCATCTGCAGTGACTTTGGAGCCCCCCCAAATAAAGTCTGACACTGTTTCCACTGTTTCTCCATCTATTTGCCATGAAGTGATGGGACCGGATGCCATGATCTTCATTTTCTGAATGTTGAGCTTTAAGCCAACTTTTTCACTCTCCTCTTTCACTTTCATCAAGAAGCTTTTTAGCTCCTCTTCACTTTCTGCTAAAATAAAGTCTGACACTGTTTCCACTGTTTCCCCATCTATTTCCCATGAAGTGATGGGACCAGATGCCATGATCTTTGTTTTCTGAATGTTGAGCTTTAAGCCAACTTTTTCACTCTCCTCTTTCACTTTCATCAAGAGGCTTTTTAGCTCCTCTTCACTTTCTGCCATAAGGGTGGTGTCATCTGCATATCTGAAGTTATTGATATTTCTCCCAGCAATCTTGATTCCAGCTTGTGTTTCTTCCAGTCCAGCCTTTCTCATGATGTACTCTGCATAGAAGTTAAATAAGCAGGGTGACAATATACAGCCCTGGCATACCCCTTTTCCTATTTGGAACCAGTCTGTTGTTCCATGTCCACTTCTAACTGCTGCTTCCTGACCTGCATACAGGATTTCTCAAGAGGCAGGTTAGGTGGTCTGGTATTCCCATCTCTTTCAGAATTTTCTGTAGTTTATTGTGATCCACACAGTCAAAGGTTTTGGCATAGTCAATAAAGCAGAAATAGATATTTTTCTGGAACTCTCTTGCTTTTTCCATGATCCAGCAGATGTTGGCAATTTGATCTCTGGTTCCTCTGCCTTTTCTAAAACCAGCTTGAACATCAAGAAGTTCTCAGTTCATGTATTGCTGAAGCGTGACTTGGAGAATTTTGAGCATTACTTTACTGGCATGTGAGATGTAGCCATCATGGTCAACAAAACAGTCTGAAATTCAGTACTTGGATGCAATCCTGGTGGTACATACCAGAATTTCTCTAGATGTTTATCAAGGAATGGAGTTGTTAGATTAACAGGTATGTGCATTCTCAGGTTAACTAGATAATATCAGTTTTTCCAAACCATTAAGGCCAGTTTTCACTTTTGCATGCTATGTATGAAAGTTCTGGCAGAAACTGCATTCTTGCCAAATTTGGTATTACTGAATTTTTTAATTTTTCTAAATGTATTGAATGTGAGAGATTTCACTATGGTTTCAGTTAGTATTTTACTAACAAGGAGATTGATTTTTTAAAATTTGGTGCTTCTGAGACATGATTGCCCATCTTTCTACTGGATTATTAATATTTGTCTCCTTGTAAATTACTTATTTTTCTGGATGTCTGTGGGCTTCCCAGGTGGCCAGTGGTAAAGAGTCCACCAGCCAGTGCAGGAGACACAAGAGACGCAGGCTCAGTCCTTCGAGAAGATCCCCTGGAGGAGGAAATGGCAGCCCACTCCAGTACTCTTGCCTGGAAAGTTCCATAGACAGAGGAGCCTGGTGGGCTACAGCCCATGGGGTTGCAAAGAGTCAGACAAGGCAGAAAGCACATGGGCGTGCGTGCACACACACACACACACACACACACACACACACTACACACACACACACAAGTACTCAGACATTTATATTGCTCCTGAGATATTCTTTACACATTTTCCATACTAATCCTTGGTCAATTATATATGTATTACAAGTTTCTTCACCAAATTTATATCTGTGTCCTTAACTTTCTTTATGTTACCCTTTTAAAGACAAACTTTCTTAATTTTAATCTAGCTTCACTGGATGGTCTATGTATGAGACAATATATTTCCCCAGCTGATAAATAAATATTTTAAATTTTGATATCTAATTTATCAGTTACTTTATTTTATAATTGCTGCTTCAATGTTCATCCAAGAAAAAATTTTAACCCCAGTGCAAATTTAGCTTTTAATTTTATCTCTATGAGCTAATTGCCTTGTATGGCAAGGTAAGGGTTTGAGGCTCATTTTTTCCCATATAGATATCCAGGACAATTGTTAAAAAATTTTCCTTTTCCCACTGACTTGCTTCATTGTCAAAAATCAACTAATGCTATAATTTGGGGTATATTTTGAATTCTCTTTGTCGTTATATGTCTTCAAATATTTTTTCAGCCTTATTCTTTTCTTCTGGGTTCCCAATTACACTTATATTAAATTGCTTAATATTGCCATACAGGTCTCTGAAGCTTTGTTCTTTTTAGTCAATATTTTTCTACTTCTCAGGCTGTGTAATTTCTATTGTTCTAGTTTTATGCTGACTGACTCCTCTGCCATCTCCAATCTGCTGTTAAACTCATTCAGCGAATTTTTCATTTCAGTTACGGTAGTTTCCAGCTCTAGAATTTCCATTCTGTTCTCTTTTTTATAGGTTTTCCTTTTCTGATTATATTTCCCATCTGTTCATCAGGAATACTGTTATTGTTTAGTCACTAAGCCATGCCTGACTCTTTTGCAACCCCCGTGGACTGCAGCCCACCAGGCTCCTCTGTCCACAGGATTTCCCAGGTAAGAATACTCAGTGGGTTGCCCTTTCCTTCTCTAGGGGATCTTTCAGACCCACGATGGAGCCCACGTCTCCCTGCACTGGCAGGCAGATTCTTGCCACCGACCCCGCGGGGTCTTCCTCTAAATCCTTGGACACATTTTCAGCAGCTGCCGTAAGGCCTCTGCCTCCTCGTCACAGCATCCGCGCTGCCTTGAGGTTGGAGTCTGTTCACTTATTTTGTGTATAGATCACACTTTTCTATTTGTTCACGTGTCTGTTGATAAGTAATTGATATTGGGCATTATAAAATTGAATGGGATCTGGATTCTTTACTTTCCCTTGAAGAATGACTTCTTTTGCCTTAGCTGGACTCCAGCTTTTGTCTTTCCTGCATGTTTTCCAAAGCACGTTTCCTCCTTTGTCTCAGCTTCCATCCTTTTTGTTTGCTTGTTTGCTTGTCATTGCCACGCCTCCTTCTGGAGTCTACGCTTTGCAAAGAGAGCTGATGTTCATCCAGGACTGGAGTGAGTTAAACATGCAACCTTTCTGTGGATCACTACCGTCTAGCATTCCTCGCCTTATCACCTACCTTTTTGTTTTTTAACCAGTTTTGAGTTCTGTTCTTTAACACATTAAGCCAGTGTGGCTGTGGCTTTCTGCCAATGACTTCACGACCTTGTGCTGCGCTTAGTTGCTCAGTTCTGTCCGACTCTTGCGACCCCACAGACTGTAGCCTGCCAAGCTCCTCTATCATGGGATTCTCCAGGCAAGAATACTGAAGTGGGTTGCCTTTTCCTTCTCCAGTCCAACTCTTCAGAACCCCATAGACCATAGCCCTCCAGGCTGCTCTGTCCATGGAATTTTCTAGGCAAGAATACTGGAGTGGGTTGCCATTTCCTTCTGCACATTACTACCTTAGAATATCATAAACCAGAATATTTAATTAACAGTTCATTTATCAAGGATTGACTCCCGACTAGCATCTTTCTGCTTTTTGTAACTCATGTGTACCCAAAAAGTTGGATAATTCTATTTTTTTTTCATATTTTCTAACTGTTATTTGAGAAAAGGTGAGTTTAGCCAAGCTATTCTACTGTTCCTAGAAGCTGGAACAAGCTTTTTAAAATTAAACTTTCTAAATGTTTGTTGCGGATATAGAAATGAAATTAATTTTTATATATTGATTTTATATTCAGCATCCTTACTTAACTCTCTTTTTTATTAAAATAAATTAGGTCATTGTAGGTTTTCTACATATAAATCATGTAATTGTGGGAAACAAAAGAACTTTTAAAATTTATTTTTATTTACTTTACTTTGTATTATGGTTCTTAGTTTCCCACTCTAGCTAGGATAGTGCAATGTTGAAAATGGTGTGGAGACTGAACACCCTTGTTTATCTTATTAAAAATATTTTCAAGATTTCATCACTAAAATACTGCATTTAACTGTTTTTGGGGCTGCTTTACGAGGCATGTGGACTCTTAGTTTCCCAACCAAGCATCAGTCCTGAGCCCCCTGCAGTGGAAGTGTGGATTCTCAGCTGCTGGACCTCTGGGAAGTCCCTAAAATATTATACTTAACTGTGATAGAAATTTCCTTCTTTTGCTTACTCCTAAGAGTTTTCAAATAGTAATAAATAAATGCATAATTTTATTAAACACTTTTTGCATCTATTGAAATAACTTTTTACTTTTTTATATTTCCCTTTAATGTAATCCATTGAATTGTAGGAATTGGTAGCCTAATGTTGAACTAATCTTATTGCAGAAATATAACCCAAGTTGGCCATCATGTACCCTTTTCAATGCATCACTAGATGATACTTGCTATTATTTTGTTCAGGACTTTTGCATGCATGTTTGTGAGAGATACTGGACTATAATAATCATTTTTTCTACTGTTATTCAGTTACTGGTATCAACATTTTGCTAAGCTCATAAATGAGAAAGAGAGTGTTCCCTTCTTACTGTATTTCTCAATAGTTTAGGTACCAGAGAAATACGTCTTCTTTGAATGGTACAATTTGGCATAAAGGAAAGAAAAACTTCCTGGGACTTGGTGCCATTTTTAGGAGAAGATTTTACTACAAATTCAGTAATTTTCTTATAGCTAGTCAGCTTTTTTTTTAAAACTCAGAATTGATAACTAAGTTGGGGGTGCTTTGTCCATTTCATCCTTTTCAATTTTATTGTCATTGAATTGCTTATAGTATCTTCTCTGTATCCTTGTTATCTCTGTAGCAGTTATTTTAACTTCTTTTCCATTTCTAATGTTTCTGATTTGAATTTTCTCTCTTTTGGATTGGTTAATGTCACCATGGGCTTCCTGGACAGGTAAGCTGGTAAAGAATCTGCCTGCAATGCAGAAGACCCTAGTTTGATTCCTGGGTCAGGAAGTTTCCCTGGAGAAGGGATAGGCAACCCACTCCAGTCTTCTTGCCTGGAGAATCCCCACGGACAGAGGAACCTGGTGGGCCGCGGTCAGTGGGGTTGCATAGGGTCGGACATGACTGAGCGACTAAGCACACCGTCCCCGTTGCGTTAATTGTGTTAGTCTTTTCAAAGAACAAGCATTTGCTGTTGCTGTTATATCTCTGGAACATTTTTACTTGCACTGATACTGCTTTATCATTTTCATTTCCTCTTGTTCTTTCCTTTGGGTTTATTTTGTTGTCCTTTTTCCCTAAAGTTGGATGTTCATCTTATGCATTTCTACCCATTTTTTTTTCTTTACCGACATAAGTAATTAAGGCTAAAAATCTTTACCTATATACTTTTTGAAGTGAAGTCTATAAATATTTCCAGACCCCATGCTTTCCTGTTTTTCCCTTACCTCTGGATCACTCTCTCCTTCTCTCCTTCGCTGGCTTTTCTTTCTAGCGACCTCTGAAAGCCACAGTGGACCAGCACTGAGTAACTGGACCTTGTCTGTTCTTTATCGTTACGCATTCCTTTGACAATTCAATGCTAGGCTATGGTTTGTATATACACATAATTACTATAGTATACTATATATAATACAATACCATATATTACATTTTATATCAGTTCAGTTCAGTTCATTCGCTCAGTTGTGTCCGACTCTTTGCGACCCCATGAATCGCAGCACGCCTGGCCTCCCTGTCCATCACTAACTCCCGGAGTTCACTCAGACTCGCATCCATTGAGTCAGTGATGCCATCCAGCCATCTCATCCTCGGTCGTCCCCTTCTCCTCCTGCCCCCAATCCCTCCCAGCATCAGAGTCTTTTCCAATGAGTTAACTCTTCGCATGAGGTGGCCAAAGTACTGGTGTTTCAGCTTTAGCATCATGCCTTCCAAAGAAATCCCAGGGCTGATCTCTTTCATAATGGACTGGTTGGATCTCCTTGCAGTCCAAGGGACTCTCAAGAGTCTTCTCCAACACCACAGTTCATATGATTATATATATTATAATATATATATTACTAACTCCAAAATTCTTGTCTCTAGATAGATTCTTGTCTTGAAATCCCTACTTATAATGCATCCAAGGACTCTACTTAGATGTCTTATAAACTTTTCTCAGATTATCACACTTACTATAGGTCAAATTTTTGTCCAGAAAATAGTCACTCCGCTCCTTTCCACCGTGAGAGTGTATCCTTCCCTATCCCTTTGTTGCTGGGTGTAGCCTTGTGACTTGACTTGTCCAATGGAAGGTTAGCAGATGTGACACGAAGACCAGCTTAAGGCTTAGGAAATGTGACATGTTTGTGCAGTGGGATTTGTTCACTTGGGCTGTTGCCATCGTCATGGGAAGAACATGCCCTGGGCAGCCCACCAGTTCCAGAATAAAGTGGTATGTAGATTAGCGGCTGACCCTCAGGTGCGCAGCTTGAAGCAAAGCCATCACAGCCGGTGTTATTGTTCTTTAGTCACTAAATCTCTCATGTCCAGTCCTTTGGGACCCCATGGACTGTAGCACACCGGCTCCTCTGTCCATGGGATTTCCCGGGCAAGAATCCTGAAGTGGGGTGCCATTGCCTTCTCCACATAGCCAATGTGTCAGTGCACAGTCTGAAGCAGAGCATCCAGGCTGACCTGAAAGTTCATAAGCTAAATAATAAAGGGTTGTTATTATACGCCACTGAACCTGGGGGTGGTTTATTACATGGCAAAAGCCAACTGATACAGAAATTTGTATCTAGAAATGGGTGCTTATGCTAGCAGAAACCTAAAATATATGGACCTGGCTCAGAAAACTATTAGCTGGAGCTGAAGAAATGGAGACCTGCGCTCTGTGGTGGCAAAACATTTGGTAAACTGCCTCCTGTGATCATTAGGAAGACAGAATATGTACCTAATGAACTGGTGGAGTGAGTAATATCAAGGCAAAATGTGGAAATATAACCTGACTTCTCCCAACTATATTTAAGAAGATATTACAGGAGAGGTATAAATTCAGGTTAAGTATTAGCTTGGGTTCAAAACAGAATTAAAAGGAAACAGAAAGTCAAAAAGTCCATAACTTGCAGCCTTGAAAAATAAAACCCTTTCTCACCAAATCAAAGATTCCAGGAAGAAACAAATATTAACTCCTGTCAGCCAAGCCCCACTGGCTGTCCCCCAATCTTATCAGCTTCTGAAGGTTAAGAACTGCTACCCAGCCCTGTTGCTTTGGGGTCCCATCATTTCTGCTGCATTACTAAACCAAGTTTTGTGACAGCCTCTTCTGTTGACAGTCTGACCTGCATGGGAGAAACGCCACTGAACTTGGTGATGTTAGCCCCCTCCCCTGCTTCAGGACAGTCTTGGAGGGAGTGTCCTCCTGGCCCTTCCAGGGAACATAATCCCCTGGGGTGCATTCTGGCCTCTGATAACGCATTCACTCCAGTGAGCTTACTTCCGAGAGCCTGAGCCTCCTGAAGTATTCCTTGTTGTTCAGTCACTAAGTTGTGTTTGACTCTTTGCAGCCCCATGGACTGCAGCATGCCAGGCTTCCCTGTCCATCACCATCTCCCAGAGCTTACTCAAACATATGTCCATTGAGTCGGTGATCCCATTCAACCATCTCATCTGCTGTCATCCCCTTCTCCTCCCGCCTTCAATCTTTCCCAGCATCAGGGTCTTTTCCAGTGAGTCAACTCTGCTCATCAGGTGGCCACAGTATTGCAGCTTCAGCAACAGTCCTTCCAGTGAACACTCAGGACTAATTTTCTTTGGGATGGACCTGTTGGATCTCCTTGCAGTCCAAGAGACTTTCAAGAGTCTTCTCCAACACCACAGTTCAAAAGCATCAATTCTTCAGTGCTCAGCTTTCTTAATGGTCCAACTCTCACATTCATACGTGACTACTGGAAAAACCATACCTTTGACTAGACGGACCTTTGTCGGCAAAGTAATGTCTCTGCTTTTTAATATGCTGACTAGGTTTGTCATAGCTTTTATTTCAAGGAGCAAGCGTCTTTCAATTTGCTGGCTGCAGTCACCCATCTGCAGTGATTCTGGAGCCCAAGAAAATAAAATTTCCTATCGTTTCCATTTTCTCTTATAGCATCTTTAACAGCAACTCAGACACTTCTGCTCTTCTCAGCATAAGCTATCATTCTCTGTAGGTATCTAAGTTTTATTCTAACAGTGAGTTTGTCTCAAGCCCTAAAACTTTTTGCAGGATGCAAACCATATTCTGAGAGTATGCCCCAAGTTGGGGACCGTTTCTCTTCCATCCTATGTTTCAGCCCCGGAGCCCCTTCAATATTCATCAATATTCATCAATATTCATCATCTCCATGGCTTCCTCTGGCTTCTGCCAAGAAGTGCTGTCTGATTTTTGCATCTTCTCTGGGATGTAGTCTCTTCCCTTCCCTATAAGGCTCAGTGCTTACCCAGGTATGTTGTGCTGAAGTTTAACCCCCATAGTTGGCCTGGAGACTGGGAATGGAAGGCCAGGAAACTCCTTACATGGGTGCCTGTTGCTTTGTGGGAGGAAGCCCTCTGCAGTGTCTTCCAAAACAGGAAAAGGGCCAGCTCTTATTAGGTAGAAGTAGTTCACCTCTCCATGCTTCAAAGGTTCAAGAGTCTACAGCGGTACAGTCCCCATGACATCCACCCAGATGTCCCTGTAACCATACGTAAAGGTTTCAGAGGTTTTCCCAACTAGGGCCTTCCTTACTTGGGTCTTGGCTGAGAAGTCAACATCATAAGTTCTGTGACCCTCCCTACCAGAAGCTGCATTTGCTCCTCAGCTGAACCTCACCATCCACTCCAGGAGACAGTGACTTCTCTAAGTCACCAAAAGGCTCTTGCGTCTCAGCTGTTTGTAGACTACTCTTAGTTTTTCATTTCTCCTGCAGGGAGTTAAGGAAGCTCGGTACCAGCCAGCCAAGTCCACTGTCCCGTGTACATTGCTCCCTTCTACCGTGCCAGTGCCTGAACCATCACACCAAGGAGGGCATTCCTTCCAGTGGGACATTTATGAGTTACAGGTAGTGGGAGTTCCACCAGCTGGACCACCCTTTTACGGCAAGAACTGTCTGTGAGCCACATACCACTCTAGTTGAGACCCTGTGGACAGTCAGATGGTGATGGGGGATCCATTCCCAAACTCCATCCGACTGCCTGACTCTTTTTGACCACTTCCAGGAATGACTGTGTCAGCTTGAGTTTTCAAAGACACACAAATGGAGTCAAAAACACAAGAGATGTATTTGGAATAATACCTCTGAAAGATACTGGAACAGGGAACCAGGAATAAGCAAAGAGATAGGTCCATCACCACTGAAAGGAGGGAGGAAAGGAAGGAAGATTAGGTGGGAAGAAGCTCAGACTGCAGTGCGGCTCCGGCCAGCCCCCTGTTGGGCAGTAAAGGCTAGATTATTACTTTGCCCACACACATACCCCTGTGCTCTGCCATTGGCTGGGAGGCTGGAGGACACACCACAACAGACACCGAAACACTGCAACTGGAGAATGTTGGCTCACTGCGCTCACTGTGGGGGCTTCTCTCCTGAAAGGAGATCTGAGTAGTGCACGTCCATGGTTGCTATAACCTTCTAGCAGAAGAGGCCCAGAAGGCTTTCCAGGTCACAGCAATGGAAGAAAAATTACATCGGCTCTGCTACATTTCTTGCAGGACGACGCTGTGCCAATACTCTGTAAGTTCATGGTTATACGAAAATGACAATATCGCCTTCATTGTGGTTCATACTTTACAGAGGACTCTGACACATAAAATAATAACTGGGGTACAATGTTGAGATCAGTACAGTCTGCGTAAACCCTAAGTCCTCTAGGAGCCTAAGTGGGAGATTGGTTTTTTGGGTTTTTTTTTTTTTTTTTTGCCTAGGCCAGTCAGGGAAGGCTTCACAGAGGAGGTGGCCACTAAAAGAAGAGCAAGTGCTGACTGCCTGGCAGGTCATGGGGCCGAGGTACTGCAGGCAGAGGTAGCTGTGTCCTCAGCAGGCCTAAAGCTCACTGGATCGTAGCAGTAGGCTGGTGACTATGTTCTGAAATAAACAGGGTATCTAAAGTGGGAGTCTAGGTGGCCAGATACAGAAGCTAGCTCAAATAAAAAGAGGTTTTATGAAGGACCTAGAAATCTCATTGTATCCAAAACCCCCAAATTTCAAAATAAATACAGCTGGGTCCTCTGGGAATTATCACTGGGTACTGGAAAAGCTTCCAAACTGCCATAATTTCTCTCTGCCTCTCGGTGCCCCAAAGCAGCCACAGGCCTCCACTTTCTATACACCTGTAAAAGGTAGTATTTCCTGCCATGTCAATAAACAAGAATGGCACAGCCATCAGGGGTCCTGGCCCTCCAGAGGTGCATTTCTGAGCCCAGAAAGAACTGTGCCTGCTGTCCGGCAGCCAACGAGCTATTACCACAAGTATCACTCCTTACAGTGAACAAGGAAATAGGATGTGAATAATTAAATCACGGGATGCTGGTCCCAGGTAGTTGAGATGCATATGAAAGAAATGATTTCAGTAAGCCCAGACCCTTGTATCTTCTCATACATAGAAAAGTGCTAAATTCCTTGAGACATCTGGTTTTCCTTCCATGCATGCATGCTAAGTCATTTTAGTCACGTCTGACTCTGTGTAACCCTATGGACCATAGCCCATCAGGCTCCTCTGTCCGTGGGATTCTTCAGGCAGGAATACTGGAGTGGGTTGCTGTGCTCTTCTCCAGGGGAATCTTCTCGACCCAGGAGTCAGACCCACATCTCTGACATCTCCTGCATTGGCAAGCTGGTTCTTTAGCACTAGCGCCATTTGCTTTTCCTTAATTTACAATAATCTTTTGATGTTCAGTCTCCCTGCCCCTTGTTGCAAGCTTCTATATAATCTGACTCCCCCCACTGCCTCCTCGGAACAGTTCTCTCAGGGTTTCTTGAGATGCTGTCTCCCAGGCTTGAAGTCCTATGAATTCTCACCCAAGAAAGCATATTAATAACTCTCGGTGGCTCAAGGTTAAAGCGTCTGCCTCCAATGCGGAAGACCCAGGTTCGATCCCTGGGTCGGGAAGATCCCCTGGAGAAGGAAATGGCAATCCACTCCAGTATTCTTGCCTGGAGAATCCCATGGACAGAGAGGCCTAGTAGGTTACAGTCCACGGGGTCGCAAAGAGTCAGACACGACTGAGCGACATCACCTTCACCTTCACCGACTTCACCTTCACCTTCACCGACTTCACCTTCTTTGTAGCTCAGCTGCTCAGTTGTGTCCAACCCTTTGTGATCCCAGGGACCTCAGCTTCTAGGTTGCAAGTATCTTTGAAGTCAACACACTCCTGTTCTGTCTCCTCTCAGCAAACAGGATCCATCACTTGCCAGCTGTCCAGGACCTGAACCCAGTCACCTCCACCCGTGGTCTACATGACCTTCCAACTCCAACACTCTCCACCAATCACCCGCAGTCTCCAGATCCTTGTGTCTCTTCATATAGTGTTTCCTGCAACATACTTCAACATGCTTGAGAAATAAGATGTAGTAAAGGATCACTAGGAGAATGTTGTGATGCATAGATAATTGAGAAACCAAGTAAAATGTTAAGTGTAGAATTCAGCAGTATGCTTATAGATACTTAATGTATAATTCTTTAAATTTTGCTTAACGTTTGACATGTTTCATAATAAAGTGATGAGGGAAACCCAAATTCTCAAAACAATGAATCTAATTGGCCCAGATTTTACAAGTCCCAGGCTAGGGAATGAGTAGCCTGGCTATCTCTTGTTAGGAGTTTGTTGCTGGTTCAATCAGCCATGACCAAGAGGGCAAGAAGTCACGAGAGAGACTGAAGGCAGCTCCCTCGAGGGGCTGTATGCTAGGCTGATACTGTGAAACACGCCTCCACCGCTGGTTTAAAGGAGACAAGGGAACAATAAATGTGTGGAACTAGATTTTTACTGTATTCAAGATGAAAACACTGTATCTTTGTATGTAAAACTCAGGGAGCCAAGGGAACAAGCAAAGAACTCTGCAGGTATTCCAAGTGCTACTCAGGAAAGGAAGCATCTGCCCTTCCTACATCCTCTGCCCTTCCCTCCCCCACAAATCCCATCACTCAGAGGGAATACATCTCCAGCCTTGGCAACGGGCAGATCGTTTTCATTTGCTCAGAAGCAGTGAGCCTTGACTTAAGGGATCCTTAGGTAAGGAAGAGAAGGAGATACAAGCAAGGCCAGAGTGAGGAGAAAGGGCGGCAGGAAGCAGAGGAAGCGTGCAGGATAAAAGTTTCTATCCAGTGACAAAATACAGTTGGTGGACTCAGAAGTTTTCTGCCATAATAAACAAGCAGAAAAAGTGCAAGAAGTGGACATATAACTTTATGACCTGTGAAATTGAATCGCCTCTTCCAGATTTTTACCTTTTGGTGGACAATGAGGAACTTTGTCATCTCAGGCAAAGATGGGTCATAAAAGCCACTGGAAGAAGAGAAATCAGGCCTGTCTGATTAGAATCCGGGAGGCCTTGGCTCTCAGGAAAGGCTTTATATATCTGAGTATCATCCAGGGGAAGCCACAAGCTTTGTGAATTACAGTGTGTCTCAGACTCTAGAGTCCAAGTCTCACCCATTGTAAACACTAGTGAAAGGCAAGGACGCCCCCTTAAATCAGCAGCCTGAGAGAGAAAGCCAGCCGACAGAACAGCTGGGCAAGGAAGAACAGTGGGGAACCCCCAGGGCCAGAGCAGCTGAGTGAGGTCTATCGCTGATTCGGATTTGGGATCCCTCTGAGTAGAGTTTCCTTCACTCATCTGACCTGCCCCAAGCTATATTTGGTAACACAACTTACTAAATGAACACAGTCCATGGTACAAAACATGAAATACTCCATTCCTCCCCCATCTTCTTTCTGTCCAGCTAGAAAAAAGACAAGAAGAGCAAGGTGGATGGGAAAGATGCCATTCTTGTATGGTCTTGCCAGACTGGGATGTAGAATTTCAAGCTTTGAATTATTCAGTTCTACTCAGTTTATTTCCTGAATATTGACTCCATCCTCTTTTCTCCGTTGCCTCTTCTTTGTTCTTGCCAACACGGTCTTAGTGTCTCAGTTGTACTGAAGTGTTTGAACAACTATTTTTCCTGCTGTAGTATGGCTTTCCTTCAACCCAGATTCCATTAGCTACTAGGAGGAGATTTCTGAAAGCAGAAGCTGGTGAAGGTACCATCCCGATCAGTGGATTCCATCTGATACTGTGAAACACGCCTCCACCGCTGGTTTAAAGGAGACAAGGGAACAATAAATGTGTGGAACTAGATTTTTACTGTATTCAAGATGAAAACACTGTATCTTTGTATGTAAAACTCAGGGAGCCAAGGGAACAAGCAAAGAACTCTGCAGGTATTCCAAGTGCTACTCAGGAAAGGAAGCATCTGCCCTTCCTACATCCTCTGCCCTTCCCTCCCCCACAAATCCCATCACTCAGAGGGAATACATCTCCAGCCTTGGCAACGGGCAGATCGTTTTCATTTGCTCAGAAGCAGTGAGCCTTGACTTAAGGGATCTCTTAGGTAAGGAAGAGAAGGAGATACAAGCAAGGCCAGAGTGAGGAGAAAGGGCGGCAGGAAGCAGAGGAAGCATGCAGGATAAAAGTTTCTATCCAGTGACAAAATACAGTTGGTGGACTCAGAAGTTTTCTGCCATAATAAACAAGCAGAAAAAGTGCAAGAAGTGGACATATAACTTTATGACCTGTGAAATTGAATCGCCTCTTCCAGATTTTTACCTTTTGGTGGACAATGAGGAACTTTGTCATCTCAGGCAAAGATGGGTCATAAAAGCCACTGGAAGAAGAGAAATCAGGCCTGTCTGATTAGAATCCGGGAGGCCTTGGCTCTCAGGAAAGGCTTTATATATCTGAGTATCATCCAGGGGAAGCCACAAGCTTTGTGAATTACAGTGTGTCTCAGACTCTAGAGTCCAAGTCTCACCCATTGTAAACACTAGTGAAAGGCAAGGACGCCCCCTTAAATCAGCAGCCTGAGAGAGAAAGCCAGCCGACAGAACAGCTGGGCAAGGAAGAACAGTGGGGAACCCCCAGGGCCAGAGCAGCTGAGTGAGGTCTATCGCTGATTCGGATTTGGGATCCCTCTGAGTAGAGTTTCCTTCACTCATCTGACCTGCCCCAAGCTATATTTGGTAACACAACTTACTAAATGAACACAGTCCATGGTACAAAACATGAAATACTCCATTCCTCCCCCATCTTCTTTCTGTCCAGCTAGAAAAAAGACAAGAAGAGCAAGGTGGATGGGAAAGATGCCATTCTTGTATGGTCTTGCCAGACTGGGATGTAGAATTTCAAGCTTTGAATTATTCAGTTCTACTCAGTTTATTTCCTGAATATTGACTCCATCCTCTTTTCTCCGTTGCCTCTTCTTTGTTCTTGCCAACACGGTCTTAGTGTCTCAGTTGTACTGAAGTGTTTGAACAACTATTTTTCCTGCTGTAGTATGGCTTTCCTTCAACCCAGATTCCATTAGCTACTAGGAGGAGATTTCTGAAAGCAGAAGCTGGTGAAGGTACCATCCCGATCAGTGGATTCCAGTTTTCTAAAGACCTGGTTGACTTGTCATTCATGGTCTTCTGTGACTTCTTCATGGAAACCTTCCAGAATCCTTAGAATAAGTCCAGTTCCCTTCCTCTGTGCTCCCAGAGTCCCATGGGCATACTGACATTGCAAGATGCAACCTTAGATGTTTTGTTCTTGCATTGTGTGATTTCTATATTTGTTACAGGGGAAAAGCCAATATTTTTTTCCTCTTACAATGGAAGGATCTGATAAGTTTAAAGAGATTGATGGAGCCAAGTCAGGGGCTTGACCTGGACTCATTATGGATGGAACTAAAGCTGTGTAACTGTCTGAAAGCTCTCCTCCACTCCTATCCAAACAATCAGATCAAGCCTATTTACTTACTGCCCTCAGACAATGGACTTGGGTGGAGTTTGGTTTCCTTGGGACTGGAAGTTCCCTATCCAAGTCAAAACTGTAGGGCAATTTAATCCAGTTCAAAAAGAAACAATCTTATCCAGAAAAGAATAAGACTGAAGAATTCATAGAAAGGGAGACCAAGGCCTGAGGGGCCAAAAGCTGGAACCAAAAGCGTGAATGAGGAACAAATGCGACAGGATCCAACCATGCAGTGGCCCGAACAATGGACTCAGAAGCCAGGTGGCAAATCTCTAATGCATACGTGTAATGGGCTCAGAAGCCAGGTGGCAAATCTCTAATGCATACGTGTAATGGGCTCAGAAGCCAGGTGGCAAATCTCGAATACATACGTGTAAGTGACCACATGGCAGTTGGACGATGGAAGCATCTTAAAGAATGCAACAAAGCAAACAGGACTTTTGGAGGAGTAACTATTTCAGGATCGTGCAATGAGGATGCCACTTCAAAAGAAATACAGGGTTAGCCAAAAAGTTCATTCAGTTTTAAGTAAAAATAAAAGACTCATTTTTCATTTTCATGAAGCAATTTATTGAACAATATAGTCACCAACCTAACGAACTTTTCGGCCAACCAACCCAACACATTTATCATGAAATTCGTGAAGCTTGAGCTTCCAGTCCTTCATTTGCATGGGTCCCTTTTAATGCCCTGCATGTAATCTTTTATTTGTAATTTTAAGTACATTTTCTTGTATTAGCTTTAGGCCTGCAAAAGCTGGATTACTCTACCTTTGAGCATTGCCAAGTTAACTAATTTAATAAGGTTAGCCAAAGTTCTCTGTCTCGAGTAGTTGCTCTCCATTAGAATAACTCCCAAGGTAGGAGTCAATAGCCCCTCAACTGAAACTGCCAAGCACAAAGGACGGGAACCGAGAAGAACCTGGGGATCTAGGAAATCCTCTCCAGCCATGAAAAGCAAGTGCTTCATAGCGGGTAATAGTCACCAAATAACTCGTCAAACAACTTCATTAGCCCATCAGAGCTTATAGAACATGACAGGAAGGATTATTTATATGAAAAAAGGTGATCCAGCTGAGAAAGTGACTGTGTATACACACGGGGGTGGAAGAGAAAGAAAAAGAGAAAGAGGGAAGAAGGGAGAGGTATGATGTAAAAAGCAAGAAAGTAAATTAAGAAGTAGAAACACAGTGAAAACATACGGAAATAGGTGGTTCAGAGGGAAAAAGATAAAAGGATGGTGTCAATTTAATTTTTTTTTTAAAGCTTCATTTTATTGGGCTTCCTTCATAGCATAGTTGATAAGAATCTGCCTGCAATGCAGGAGACCCTGGTTCAATTCCTGGGGTGGGAAGATCCACTGGAAAAGGGATAGGCTAACTACTCCAGCATTCTTGGGCTTCCCTGGTGGCTCAGCTGGTAAAGAATCTGCCTGCAATGTGGGAGACCTGGGTTCAATCCCTGGTTATCCACTACAGCTTTCTTGAACTTCCCTGGTGGCTCAGCTAGTAAAGAATTCACCTGCAATTCAGGAGATCTCGGTTCAGTCTTTGGGTTGGGAAGATTCAGGGGGGAATGGCTATCCCCTCCAGTATTCTAACCTGGAGAATTCCATGGACTGTATAGTTCATGGGGTTGCAAAGAGTTGGACATGACTGACTTTCACACATTTAAAATTTTTTTTTAATTTTAAATATTTATTTATTTGGCTGAACTGGGTCTTAGTTGCAGCATGTAGAACCTAATTCCCTGACCAGGGATAGAACCTAAGACTCCCTGGATCGGGAGCATGGAGTCTTAGCCACTGAACCACCAGGGAAGCCCCTCAACTTAATTTTAAAACAATAAACATACCTACCAAGTAAATTTCTCCCTTTCTTCAGTGACAAGCTGAGTAGAATAAAAACCAATGTCTAAAATATTTACAGGGAAGGAAGAGCAAAGCTTAAAATCAGCAGCAGCAGAACAAAAAGTTCTTGCCAGTCTGGGTCACTGGGTCACTGCCAGACACATGGGATGGTGGCAGGCTGGAAAGAGAACCCAACCCAAGGCAGGTGTGTGTGTGCGTGCATGTGTGTGTGTGTGTGTGTGTGTGTGTGCATATAAAATCAGGCTAAAATATAATTAGAGCCACATGGCTACCTTACATGTGTGATTTGAGATTAGAGAAACACCAGGGAAACACTCAGGAGTGAATGTATTTCCCCTCAATCAGCTGGTGGACTGCCGGAAATTGCATCATTAGAGAAGTATATTGAAGGTTAAGTACACTTTTCATGTGGTCCTCATTCAAATGGCAAATGCCCTTGATAAGGTCAACACAATAAATTATTAGCACCTTTCTGTAAATTAGGACATTTGATGACATTCCTACAGTGACTGGAGGGTTAAATTATCCTGAAAGCACAGGAGGGGTCTGGAGGAGCTGGAAATTCAAGACAGCTTGGAGAGTCCTTGCCTACCCCATGTACGATGCACCGCGGCCACATACGCTACTTAGAAAATTTAGTTCCCAGACCACTTCACTGACTTACTGTTGCAAAAGCTATTTAGTCAAACTCATCCTGGGGTCTTAGCGAAACTGGCACTGAGAGAACACCCAGGGTGCCCAGCTACCTGATGACAGAGCTGCCGCCATCACGTCCTTACTAGAGAGGAAGTGCTAAGCTTCTCCCCCACCACACTTGGGCTGGCAGCCACTGGAAAATTGGCAAAGTAGTGAAAATCAAAAGGCAGAGTCTCATTCTCCTTTGAGCACTAGGAGAGCAAATGGAAAAGATGCGAATCAAAAGGAGTTTTATTTGAGATGCCTGATTTTGAGGAAGCGGGAAATATGGGATATCTTAGTCCCCTTTCCAGCTCAGTGATGGTGAAAATAAAGCTTCGGGATGATCTATAATGTAAAAGTTTGGAGATGACTTTGTTTCAGGGGAGAAAGAAAGCTCCGGAACTTGTGAATGTCAGGCTGTCTCGCAGATTGCTCACAGGAGAGGAAGGCTTGGCAACACCATTGCTCAGCGCTTGACGGGATTAATGGCCAGCGGGGAGGAGGATGTACACTTGTAGGCCGTCAGCACCCTTCATCAAACACAGGACCCCCAGCTGAGCAGCCAGCGGCGCGGGAGGGGCTGTGTGCTGACGGAAGGAGGGAGCTCAGCACAGCAGGCAACATAGCAACTGACCTTGCAGTTGAGGGAAATTGTTAAGAACAGTCAGTGAAAGAAGTTGGGAAAAGGAAACGAAATAGATGCCACTATAGAAAAAGCAATGTTTGACTGACAGACTCTCAAACTGAGAAAATGATCTATCGTCACCCAATCTCCTCGTTTCACAAGTAAGAAAACTAAACTAATGACCACACCTAACAGACAGTGAGTCCTTATGAGGCAACTGACTACACACGAGACATAGGCTGTCTTCTTTAGTCCTTCCTTCTTTACGGCTTCTCTCGTGGCCCAGATGGTCCAGAATGCAGGATACCCGGATTCCATCCCTAGGTCAAGAAGATTTCCCTGAAGTAGAGAATGGCTACCCACTCCTGTATTCTTGCCTGGAGAATTCCATGGACAGAGGAGCCTGCCAGGCTGCAGTCCACAGATCACAAACAGTTGGACACGACTGAATGACTACCACATGCTTCTGTAAAGTAGGCACTCTCATCAAAATTACAGGGAAGGCAAAACTGTGAATTGAGTTGAAAGGGTTTCATTAGCTTGGGCAAGGTTATCCAGTTAATAAGTGGTGGACCCAGCTGGACTCCAGGATCTGCACCCTTAAGCTCCTTGTCATTATGTCTAAAGAAGCACAAAACTTGAGGCACAGTTAGTCAGGAGCTGATCAAGTCCCAGACTCAAGTTCCTCAATCCCTAACATAGCCGTTTCACCACCAACACTTAGTGCTCCTTCCTCAGCCAAAAGGGACAGACTCAGTTATTTCCCCCCGGGCGCTCAGGATACAACGACACCCAGGCAGATAATTAGCACCGAATCTCTTGACTTGCTCAGAGCTGCGTGGGGATCACTTAGGTATCTGGGGGAGATGGACATTTTCTTATACTAATGATAGAAGATTCTGGCATCTGTGAGAAGTTACTGTTGTTGAAGGTACTGAGCCGATACTCACAGGGACTTATCACAGATAGATCACCTGCAGAGAGTCAATGTCTTCGAGTTCTTCCTTGGAAAAGTGCAGCTAGCTGATTTTTACTCAGCACACTTTCTGGATGAGTGGTTATAAAAATCGTTGGGTGAAGAAAGACCTTGAGAAGTCATTTAGCCCATTGCCCTTCCTCCAGGCAGGATAGCATCTGAACTATCTTTGGAAAGTAATTTGTTTTCCTTTCTTTAAAAAATAAAAATATCAGCAAGGACTGCCAAAATCCCCTTGTGTGAAGAAGTTTTGCTCCTCCTTAGGGTCAAAAGTTCTCCTAAATATCGAACCGATGTCTTTCTAAGGAAATATAAACCTATTTTCTATTTTACCGAGTTCTCACCAAGGATGAATATTAACTGTGTGTATAGCACAGTTATGGGTTGAGGATCTGCTGACCCTTGGTCTCCTTAAGATAATAAATACATTTAACCATCTCTGAATATATGTGGCACTTTTGGGGTGGGATAAACAGCTTCCTTAGTGGACCATGAGAGTCTGAAGTATGATCTACCATAGGAAAAGCAGTCTTCAGCTAGTAGCTTCTCATCAGCCCCAAACCAATGCGGAATAAATCTAGGCCACCCACCGGAATGAGTTGGAGGGAGAACCCTACAATTTCTGAAAATAAAACTGAAGTGGGACCTGGAAAACAATACTGAGGAAGAGGGAGCAAAGTTAGGTGAAGGACTTCAGAAGGAGGAGCAGACCAGCTGACCCTGCCTGAATTATGAATAAACTAGGATCTAAAATCTGTACTTTCTGTTCTGAGGTTCCACACTTTGTTTCACAGAAGAACTGAACCTCCTGATACATTTCAATCATTCACATTTAAATTAGGGAGAAGAGATACACTTTCTTAAGTCATAAAAAGGTTTCTTGGGCAATGGGGAAGGATGCTGGGGAGAGAAACCAAGCTTACAACAGACCCCTAGTGGCTGAGTGCATGGGTGAAAGTGAACTGAAAGTGAAAGTCGCTCAGTCGTGTGTGACTCTTTGTGACCCCCATGGACTGTATAGTCCAAGGAATTCTCCAGGCCAGAATACTGGAGTGGGTAGCCTTTCCCTTCTCTAGGGGATCTTCCCAACCCAGGGATCGAACTCAGGTCTCCAGCATTAAAGGTGGATTCTTAACCAGCTGAGCCACCAGCTGCTAAGTCGCTTCAGTCGTGTCCGACTCTGTGTGACCCCATAGACGGCAGCCCACCAGGCTCCCCCATCCCTGGGATTCTCCAGGCAAGAACACTGGAGTGGGTTGCCATTTCCTTCTCCAGGGCAGGAAAGTGAAAAGTGAAAGTGAAGACACTCAGTCGTGTCTGACTCTTAGCGACCCCATGGACTTCAGCCCACCAGGCTGCTCCGTCCATGGGATTTTCCAGGCAAGAGTACTGGACTGGGTTGCTATCGCCTTCTCCATGAGCCACCAGGGAAGCCCAAGAATGCTGGAGTGAGTAGTCTATCCATTCTCCAGCAGATCTTCCCCACCCAGGAATCAAACCACGGTCTCCTGCATTGCAGGCGGATTCTTTACCAGCTGATCTAAGAGTAGATGGGTGAATAGTCAGTAAATCAGACTCAAAATCTAGGCACAGGCAGGGACTGTAGAGGACAGACACCCAACAGGTCATCCTCCTCATTCCCCTGCATGTGTGGAAATAGAGCCCTGAGCTTTTAAAACAAGTGTCCCTCGGACCAACAGAGGAATAGGAAGGGACAACGCTGTGACTGGGTTTTCTATAGTAACATGAACACGAGCCAAGAGGGACGGAGTCTGGAGGAGTGTGGAATGTCCTGACTAGACCATACCTGGGCTACGATTCTAGTTGGATCACTTCTTTCGTTTCACCTCTCCCTGCTCTGCTGGCAGTCTGTCTATATACATAGCTTCCAAGACCATCCATGTGTCACGAGTCCTAAATCCCTACTTTGGCTTCAGACCTCTCAACTGAACTTCAGACTCAGGAGCCAAATCCTACTGGATATGTCCAGCGTAATATCACACACATGTAACACAACCAATTTAGAACTCAGGAAGAAGTACGATCTTGGCAATTGGAGAGAATCAGATTTCGAGTTACAACAGTATCATTTATTGACCATCAGTTTCCTTAGGCAAACCATCTAGTTTTCCCAAATGTAAAATCAATGTTGTTTTAGATGATATTTTAAAGTGCAAAAGGGTCTGATGCCTTGAGTCTTGTAAGGCTCATAGTCAGGCATATTGAATGCTTGTTGATTAACGAATGAATAAATGAATGAATGGAAACAGAGACCCAGTGAGGTATAATTTCTGTACTAAGATCATACATGATCATCATGGATAGATACTGGTATGCAATTAAAGAAGCTTGGAAAAAGCAACACGTCCATTTACTTGGCGAAGGAAGAGTTGAAATGCTGAATGGAATGAAAGAGACCCCATGAAGAACTGAAGCTAGCTTCTCACTTTTTGGACAGCACAGTCTCCGAAGCTGCTGAGATATGTGACATTTCGTTCAGTTCATTGACTCGGGAAAGACTAGGCATTAACGGATGAATTGTGAGGCTAAGAACTGTTAAAACAGTAGCTGGTAGGGATGAGGAGGAGATAACACCAGTGGTTTCGTCTTTGAGCAAGACACCTGCCATTTATGAAAATATTCTACATCAACAGTAGATATAGATAACAAATGTGGCTGTTATCTGAGAAGAAGCTTAGAGAAAAAAGCTGGAACTTCAGACCTAGAAGTCTCCCAAAGTCAGAACTTTAAACATTTCATCTGGATTAAAGCTTTTAAATAAAATTTCTGCTAAAATATTTCTCTATGAAAGAACTCTATGGGTGAGGTAAATGGCATTTCCAGGTATGTATGCTGCTGCTGCTGCTAAGTCACTTCAGTTGTGTCTGACTCAGCGACCCCATGGACTGAAGCCTACCAGGCTGCTCCATCCATGGTGTTTTCCAGGCAAGAGTCCTGGAGTGGGATGCCACCACCTTCTCCAGGTATGTGTAGCCACCTTTAAAAAGTGGCAGAAAGACTTTCCTGGTGATCCAATGATTAAGACTCTGCCCTCTCATTACCAGGGGCACAGGTTCAACCCCTGGTCAGAGCAGTTCCACATGCTGCAGGACATGGCCAACAAAAGCAGCAGAAAAAGGGGCCTTTGTGAGGTAAAGAAACTGCTGCATCTAGGTTGCAGTGATGGGTTACACAACTGTACAGTGATTACAGATATTCACCAAACCATGTACCTAAATGGGAAATTTTTATTGCAAGAAAATAATACCTCAAAAACAGCAGAGAAATGGTTGGGGTGGGGGGGGACCTGAAGATAAAACATATCTATCTTTGTGCCTAGCCAGAAAATAATTCAGTGAGAACAAACATTTAGGATTCAAGGTAGTCAAAGGCTGGCCGCAGTTGGGGGAAGGGGAGTGATAATGGAAGAAGTTGACTTACCTTGAGAAAAATATAATAGAAAAATAAAATTCCAATATCTGCAGCTCATTTCAGTAGTGCCCAAAAGAACTGACTGGCTGGAGATAGGGGACAATGCCGACACTTCAGTGAAGCTGGGAGATTTCTTATTTCCCAGACAGTTGACCTCAGACCCTCTGGCAGAATCACAGTCACTGATGTAGGAAAGTAAAATGGAAATTTTGGAAAGTTTTGCTAGCAATAATGAATAGGCATTGAGTCTCAGAAAGAGAACCTTCAGAGAGCCAGGGGCAGGAACTGTACCCTCTTCCCAGCATGAGAAAACTACCTTAATTTCAGATGAAATTAGCCCCTTAAGGCAAGTAGGCATGAAAGTATCTGCCAAATGTATTCGTATTCTGGGAAGATGAGGCATATTTGGGCTCAATGCGTCTCTTTGGATCACTGATGCCCCCATAGTCAAAGGAAACCTAAGAAGAGCCGCCACCCTGTAGAGACGGGATGTGGTACAGAGAGGGCCCCAGACACCAGATGGGCCACAGAACAGGACAGGACAAACGGGGAGCGATCTACAGAGAGAGACTGGTGCCATGAGGATAGAGAGGATCATCCCTGGAAAGGTGAAGGAGAGGGTGAAACAGGAACATCGTGAGAAAACAGCATGACTCCACATAGGAGGTCCCTTGTTGAGTTCACTTCCATATAAGTTCAGGATTATAGAGTGATTCACATGAGCTTCCCTGGTGGCTCAGCCAGTAGAGAATCCACCTGGAATGCAGGAGACACCAGTTCAACTCCTGGATGGGGAAGATCCCCTGGAGAAGAGATGAGCTACCCACCCCAGTATTCTTGGGCTTCCCTGGTGTTTCAGATGGTAAAGAATCCACCCATAATGTGGAAGACCTGGTTTCAATCCCTGAGCTGGGAAGATCTCCTGGAGGAGGGCATGGCAACCCACTCCAGTATTCTTGCTTGGAGAATCCCCATAGACAAAGAAGCCTAGTGGGCTACAATCTGTGGGTCAAAAGTGGTCAGACACGACTGAGTGACTAAGCGCAGCACAGTACATGAATTAAACTCACACAAAACTAAATGTGTAAATCAAAATTGCAATTCATGCATTTAGAATGGAAACACTCTTTGTTAAATAACCCAAAGAGTGGAATCCAATATTGAGAGTTCCCTCTTCTAAGCATCAGAAAATCTGAAAACCAAATGATTTACCAGAGTGCCATTTTAATGAGTACATGGAGTAAGAAATGGGGAGCCGTGAAGGGGAGCTCCATGGAGGGCAGAGGAAACCCTGAGGAGCTGTACCTGGCCCATGCAGGTTCAACTCTCCAGGGAGTGTTCTTTTCCTTCTTATTCAGTGTCTTTGACCTCTGGATAAGTTAGGTGAGCAGTGACAAATTTTGTCTTTTGTTGTCCTTCTTTTTGCATCTTCATTCAGATCCACTTGCTAAATGTACCACAACACTGCTGAATACTTTACAGGTCAGGTCAGTTCAGTTCAGTCGCTCAGGCGTGTCCAACTCTCTGCAATCCCATGAATCGCAGCACGCCAGGCCTCCCTGTCCATCACCAACCCTTGGAGTTCACTCAGACTCATGTCCATCGAGTCGGTGATGCCATTCAGCCATCTCATCCTCCGTTGTCCCCTTCTCCTCCTGCCCCCAATCCCTCCCAGTATCACAGTCTTTTCCAATGAGTCAACTCTTTGCATGAGGTGACTGAAGTATTGGAGTTTCAGCTTCAACATCAGTCCTTCCAATGAACACCTAGACTGATCACCCTTAGGATGGATTGGTTGGATCTCCTTGCAGTCCAAGAGACTCTCAAGAGTCTTTTCCAACACCACAGTTCAAACACATCAGTTCTTTGATGCTCAGCTTTCTTCACAGTCCAACTCTCATATCCATACATGACCACTGAATAAACCATAGCCTTGACTAGATGGATCTTTGTTGGCAAAGTGATATCTCTGCTTTTTAATATGCTGTCTGCTGCTGCTGCTGCTAAGTCGCTTCAGTCATGTTTGACTCTGTGTGACCCCATAGACGGCAGCCCACCAGGCTCCACCATTCCTGGAATTCTCCAGGCAAGAATACTAGAGTGGGTTGCCATTTCCTTCTCCAATGCATGAAAGAGAAAAGTGAAAGCGAAGTCGCTCAGTCGTGTCTGACTCTCAGCAACCCCATGGACTGTAGCCCACAAGGATCCTCCGTCCATGGATTTTCCAGGCAAGAGTACTGGAGTGGGGTGCCATTGCCTTCTCCAAATATGCTGTCTAGGTTGGTCATAACTTGCCTCCCAAGGACTAAGC
>SJYC01021322.1:0-44730 GCA_006408675.1 Madoqua kirkii | reverse complement strand
AGATTAAAAAAAAAAAAAAAAAAGCCATAAAAGACATGGGAACAATGGTAAAATTTAAGTATGCTACTTCACATTGGGTGAGGTTACTGTATCAATCTTGTGTTTGTTTTATGTGATAGTTTGGACGGTGGGGTAATGGAAGTTGAGATACACTTCAAGGATCCTCCCTTCAGCTGGACTGAAGGAAGTATTCCCTTAGCTTCCGAGAATTCTGGCAGCACACAGCCCTCAGCTGTCAAAACTCATTGGAACTGCCTCAGCTGAAGACCACCTTGCCCACGGACATGGCCCCACTCCTGGGCAGCCCACACCATGGCCTGAGCACCGTGGGAGTAAAGCCATACTCCCTTGCCTGAGCTCAGGACAGTTTTAAAGCTCTCTGGGGCTTGCTGAGGTCTTTCCTGAGGATGGGCTGCAGCTCAGCATCTTCCTCCCCAGCTGGACTCCGAGCACTCCTATGCTAGTTTCCATCTCAGACCCTGCTTCTGAGATCTGTCTCAGAACACACTTCGAGAGTGGGGGTGGGTCTGACTTGGGACCATAGTCACAGGAAGGGTTTGAGGGAGTGGATGCTCGGACAGGACTTGGGAGCTGGCTCAGCCCCTCGGCCACCACAAAGACTGCCCTGAGAGTGGTAGATGGAACACAGAGCCCCAGGCACGAGGTGGATCCCAAACGTGCAGGTTGGTACAACCCCCATGCTGGTTCCCTGGCTTCTGGGTAAGAACTATGGCAGTGGGAAGGCGGAGGACAAAGTTTTCAGACTGGTTAAACTGATGTAACAGGGCTTCCCTGATAGCTCAGTTGGTAAAGAATCTGCCTGCAATGCAGCAGACTCCAGTCTGATTCCTGGGTTGAGAAGATCTGCTGGAGAAGGGATAGGCTACCCACTCCAGTATTCTTGGGCTTCCCTTGTGGTTCAGCTGGTAAAAGAATCAGGCTGCAATGTGGACCTGGGTTTGATCCCTGGGTTGGGAAGATCCCCGGAGAAGAGAAAAGCTAACCACTCCAGGACTCTGGCCTGGAGAATTCCATGGACTGTACAGTCCACGGGGTTGCTAAGAGTCAGACATGACTGAACTTTCACTTCCGCTGGGGGCAGGGGGAGGCAGAAGTCAGTGGCACACTTAAAGATGTAAAGAAGGTGGTGTGTGTGCCCACTCAGCCCCTCAGTAGCTCAGTTGAGTCCAACTCTGCCACCGCTCGGACAGTAGCCTGCCAGGTTCCTCTGTCCATGGCATTTCCTGGGCAAGGATACAGAAGTGGGTTGCCATTTCCTTCTCCAGGAAGGAAATTCAATCCCAACCCAGGAACTGAATCTGTGTCTCCTTTATCGGCAGGTGGGTTCTTTATCACTGAGCCACACGGGAAGCTCAGGGGTTGGAGGTGGGGGGCAAAATAGGGGAAAGGGATTTGGGGGGCAAACTGCCAAGTATGAAATAAACACAAAGCACAGAGAATGCAGCCAATATTTTACAATAACTGATGCCCAATGTGGTGTTATAACGTGGGGACTTTGGGAAGGTCAAGAGAGTGTAGCCCTCATTAATGAGATTAATGCTGTAATAAAAGATCCAACAGAGTTCCCCGCTCCTCCCACCTTGTGAGGATACAAGCAGAGAATTCTGTGCCCCAGGAGAGGGCCTTTACCCGACAATGCTGCACCCTGATCTCAGATTTCCAGCCTCCAGAACTGTGAGAAATAATGTTGATAAATGACCCAGTCTGAGTTAGGGCAGCCAGAAGGGACTAATACAGTACAGGCTATCTTAATGCACTGCCCACTCCCCTGAAGGACTGAAGGTTTCCGTGTTCCCTGGAATTGTCTCATATCATATGCTCTCCTCAGGTAATGATTTGCTAAAATGGGAATATAAAGGTCCAGCCCCTTTGTTCCGACTCAGGACTCAGGACAGAGGTAAAGGGTCAATCCCAAGTCAGAGCTCCCTATGGGATTGCCTGAGGTCCCTCTGAAAAGTGCATTGGAAACCCCTTTCCTTGTACAGATGTAGACCCTAGGAACACTCGGTAAATCTGCAGGTCAATCTCCACCTCAGAACTGGAGAACTGAATCCATGACTCACGGTTACGGAGGGGAATGTCTTTCTCTGAGGAGATACATGCAGGACTATTTCTGGGTTAAATGTCAAGATGTTTGCAATTTATTTTCAAACTATTCTGAAAAAAACAAGTCCTATATGTATGGATATATATAGTAAATGTGGCAAAATATTTACAATTGGTGAATCTAGGTGATGTGTGTACCTGTGTTTGTACTTCTGTTTCAACGTTTCTGTAGGTTTGAAAATCTCCAAAATAAAAGATTAAAGGGTTGAAACACACAGGCGATACAAGAGATGTAAAAGGAATTTCCAGAAGTATTAACAGAAGAGAGTATGGTGTCATGAGATCCAATAGTTTCAAAATTAAGATAGTGCCAACATTATCAAATTGCTACAAAATGGCAAGCAAGGATAGGACTGAAGTGTCCCAGAGATTTAGCATCCAGAAGGTCCTTCATAATCTTGGGGACAGGACTGTCAGTGGAGAAAAACAAAGGCACACTGCCACCTACTAAATTGCTCACTGTCTGCAGGTTGTCATTTAGCTGCAATCATATTTTCCATTCTGTTGGTTTATTGGGACTTAAAAAAAATTGAATATTATGTTCAAAGTTCTGGAATGGTCCCTAAAAGGAGAAGGCAGAGTCATGGAGCACCTCACAATTTACTGAAGAGGCACCTTAACTCAAATACTAAATGCACTGTGATAGGTTCAAGAACAGAGGAACACAGCATAGAGGAGGCGAGGGGAGGAAGGAACACTCCAGAAGCTTTTAGAAGAAAAAAGCAAAAACGTGTAAAGACTGAGTAGGTGAGTCAATACAGCCTGGCTCCCTATAGGCTGAATCTAGCTTAAATGTGGGATTAGTTTGGCTTGCAAATGTATTCCCAGGACTTCCCTGGTGGCCCGTACAGTGAATAAGAATTTGCCTGACAATGCAGGGGACAGGGGTTTGATCCCTGGTTCAGGAAGATTCCAGGTGCCAAAAAGCAACTGAGCCCATGAGCACAACTACTGAGCCCCCTCTCTGGAGCCCTAGAGTCACTATTGAAGCCGAGAGCCTGTGCTTTGCAACAAGAGAAGCCACCTCAACAAGAAGCCCACACACCACAATCAAGACCCAGCTCAGCCAAATAAATAAATAGAATTTAAAAAAATTTTTTTAATGTATCTCAGTAGTTAAAAATATTGACTGAGCTACTGATCACAAAACCCCGATTTCCTGCAGCTCCTTAAGATCTGGTAGCCCTTACCTGGAGCTCCAGGGCAGGCAACAATTCTTCATACACCCAGCTGGATTTAAGGACTTTGGCCTCCGTAGGCAACCGAGTCCTCTCTTCCTTTGACAGATCCTAGACGCTGGTAAAGTCAAGAGAAGAATCTAGGAGTTCAACAGGTTCTTTGGTCTCTGTTTTATCCTTCAGGTTTTACCTTTAAATGCAAAATGAATAATACTGTCTGAATTCATGGAAGCCAATGGAATTTTAAACAATTGCATTCTCATCTCCAGAGGGATAGTTCCCTAGTGGCTATGACTATACGTCTTAGTGCAAATCCTCTGAGAATCATGCACCAAGGTGAGATTAAACATAATGAAGGAATTTTGTTAGAGAGGAAATAGGAAGAGAACCAAGTAGCCTGGGAGAGCCATTGGCCCACATAGCAAGTCTCATCTTTCAGAGGAAGCAGAGAGGAAGAAACTGTTCTAGAACACCAGACAGTCTCAGGAATGTTCAGCAGGCCCACCATAGAGTCATCAAGCCAAACTTTCAGAAGAGTCCGGGATCTCCCATGGCGGTCTGCTTCTGTGTCCCTGCCAATCTCAGTCACTGGCTGGGAGCCACCTAACAGAGATGTGGCCTTAGCAGGGCTGCAGGGAAGGAGCTCAGAGTCCAGCAGGTGGAACCCTTGGTCAACTACAGTGCCTGGAGTTGGGATTTTCCAGAGGCATTCTCGTGGTTGTTGTATGAGAATTCTTATGGTGCAGAGATCGTGCCATTCATTGCAGGGTAGTGGAGTATATCCTAAGTACATGATGAAAGGTAACTTCTTTTTTCTGAGCAAAAAGTTATTAGAGCTAATTAACAGTTTCAGAAGAAATTGTTTCCCAACTTTCAGCTCTAAAAAATCTAGGCTTATCTCCAGTGGGAACTCATCTCAGAGAACCAGATACTACAGGATTCAATCAGTTTGGTTCAGTCACTCAGTCATGTCCAACTCTTTGCGACCCCATGGACTGCAGCACTCCAGGCCTCCTTGTCCATCACCAACTCCCGGAGTTTACTCAAACTCATCCATTGAGTCGGTGATGCCATCCAACCATCTCATCCACTGTCATTCCCTTCTCCTCTCACCTTCAATCTTTCCCAGAACTAGGGTCTTTTCCAATGAGTCAGCTGTTAGCATGAGGTGGCCAAAGTATTGGAGTTTCAGCTTCAACATCAGTCCTTCCAATGGACACTCAGGACTGATCTCCTTTAGGATGGACTGGTTGGATCTCCTTGCTGTCCAAGGAACTCTCAAGAGTCTTCTCCAATACCACAGTTCAAAGCATCGATTCTTTGGTGCTCAGCTTTTTTTATAGTCTAACTCTCACATCCATACATGACCACTGGAACAACCATGGCCTTGACTAGATGGACCTTTGTAGGCAAAGTAATGTCTCTGCTTTTTAATATGCTGTCTAGGTTGATCTACAGGGTTAAGCACCAGAAAACCTTTGACCGTCATGAGCCTTGGTGCTGGATCCCTGGGTACCATATTTCCAAATCCTCAAATGTGATGGCAAATGCATTCCCCAGAAAGGTTTTGAATTAATCCATAGACTGTAACATTAAAAGGCATGAACTATCATTTCACTTGAAAAGGCTGAAAGGACTTGTGAGGCTCTAACTATTTGAATCACCTTGCCAGTGAGAGATAATCAGAGCTCCTGACCCACTTCTGTTCTTAAAAGGGGAGAAGTGATCCCCAAAAGTCTAGAAAGGGTTCTTCAGAGTGGGGTTCCCCAGACAAAGGCAGAGGGGAGAGCAGGAGGTGGCCTGTGCATTCCATAAAGAAAGCTGGTTTACTCAACTTCCGGCAAGATGGCAGACTAGGGCTCTTAAGTCTGCGCGTTATCTATGTATTCCTAGTGGGCTTTTGTAGGAGAGAGAGACAGGGAGAGGCATGGGGTTGGGAGTGAGGAGGACTGCGTTTCGGTGGAGCAAAGTACTTTTCCTTTTATTCCCCAGGACCAGCTTTAAGAGGAAATGAAATTGCCAAGTTCATCTCAGAAGGACATCAGTACCTCTAGAGACCAGTTTCGAGCAGCAAAGCCTGACCAGCTGCAAGTCCAGGGGGACCTAGCAAAACTGAGAAAACGTCTAAGTGGAGGCCAATCAGCAGGTTTTGATGCTATTTCCCAGGACCTTTCTTCATCCAAGATAAAAAGTCGGGCAGGAAGGACGAGCTAGAGATGGGGGGGAACCATTACAGCCTTTAGGTAGCTGGTCCCTGGTGGGGTTTCCCTGCTCCTCCCCATCAAGGATCAGGGACTCCACCCAGAGAGCCCACCTGTCTGGCTGCCTGCTCATGGGTTGGTTGTGCACCGAGCTCCAAGGGGATACAGACAGAGGAGTCAGGGAAGAACCTAAAATTAGAAAACCTAACAGAACTCCACGATCATCTAGGATGACAGCAAAGGATAAAGGAAGGCAAAGTGGTCCCAGCTCACAGAGGAGCGCCCGGATGAAGATGGCTAATACATCACCTGCTGCTGTTGAAAGGTTTACAAAACTCCGGTGATATTTTTTAATCATCTTGCATTTTAGATCTTTAAAGTACAAATATGGATTTCAAACATATCGAGGGAACAAATTAACTTAGAAAAATGGTAATGCTTTCCAAGGTTGCACCTGCCAGGAAATTGCTCCAAGTTTGCATTTTCCCCAGGTCTCGGGTGTGTCATTAGGCCAGATTGATTGCCCTCCTCCCCTGAACAGCTCCCCCATTAGAGGGTTATTGTATGGAAATTAATGGAAGGTTGGGAACATTTTTTTTGCAGCTGCAGTAGCTGGAGTCAGCTTTGATTAAACTATGGAAACCCAGCAGACAGGGGAGATCTCTTTGCTTTGGCTGGCTCCTTTATTATCTCTGGAGTCAGACTTAGCACTCGCAGCCTCTCTGTGTGTAGACGTCTTGCCACCTTTGGATGGTGCTATTTATACTGACTCACCTCTGTATTTTTAGATGTTTCCCCACTCGATTTTCCCCATCAGTATTCCAATTTGATGTGAAGCTTAAAGCCAGGCTGTTCATTCCTCATGTTCCATTTCCCTGCCGGTGACCCTCTTTCCACATCCCCACCCCATCATCATTGGGAGATGCAGAAAATGGTTCTTATTCCGTACCCTGCACCCTTCTATCCTACTTATCCCCTAAGAGAAACTATTGAAGGGCCTAAACCAGCAATCAGAGCCCCGTGGCCTTGGGGGATTTCAAGGTGCAAATTAAGCCTTGGACAGGCTGCTCTCAGAGTTGACAAGTGAGGGCTGACAGTTTTCCTCTCCTCCGGTTCTGTCAAGAGCTTTCAAATGTCCCAGAAAAACTGGGGCTCTGGCAGATTAGGAGTTGATCAGCTTGTCATGCAGGGTCACCGTCAGACTAAAGCAATCGAGGGCAACAAGAGATGATGGACAGAAAAGGTTTAGGTGTGAATTGCCGGCAGAGGCCGGAGGAGGGGGATGGAGGTGGCGCTGGACTGTGTAGCCTCCTCTAGGTCTTTCCTGTCTTTAAACTCTAAGCCTCTGTGACTGCACCCTGCTTTTCAGCTCATTCAAGCTTTGTTTCCTTTTCTCTTCCAATGAGTGTTTACTGAGGACCTCTCTGAGAGGTATTGCGTTAGGGCTGATGCTGGAAAAAAAAAAAAGCGGATCAGCGTAATCTCAACGGAGAAGACAGACATGTAAACAAAAAATTACATCATAATTTGTATAGCACAGGTAAATATTCTAGCAGAAATTCATTTAAAATGCTTTGGGAGACACACGTGTGTCATCTGATCTCAAAGGCTAGGCAAGTTGCGGCCCTTGGATGGGAGGCAGCGTAGGAATACCTGGTGTTTGTAGACTTTTAGAAAAAATAAATTGCTTTGGGAGAACAACAATGGAAGCAACGAAATTTGGCTGAATGGGGAAGGGCAAGGAGCAGGTACCAGAGGAGCCATCGGAACAGGTTCTCAGGAATCCACTTGCCTGCCAGAACTGGGAGAGGAGAGGGGATTCTGGTTATAAGGACCAGAACGCTGTAAGGTGAGAAAGAGAAGAGCTTGTGCACAGGAAAACAGGTGGTCTTTGGTGGCTGGGGGAGGACGTGCAGGGAGGCATGGTGGACGATGAGGCTGGACAGCGAAGCCAGCGTTGGATTATGAAGACGGTAATAGGCGTGCTAAGGAGCTAGGGCTGTATCAGTGATAGAAACTGAGGCTTTCTTGAGGTTTAGCAGCAGAGGCACTTTATTTGTAAGCTGTTTCAGAAAATACGAACCAACAGTTGTGTGGAGGAGGCACTGTTGGGGGACCCCTTGGAGGATGCAGCTGCTGGCAGAGGCGGGGAGGGGCGGTTGTCCTCATGAGCCCCAGTGACACCCCAGAGTCATCCGTCCAGCTGCAGGCTTGTGCTCAGGCTCCCGCCTGTCAGAAAACCATCCCCAGGTCCTCTCTGGGCTCATACTTCAAGGACATGGGTTTTCTTTTTTTTTTTTTCTCAAAAGTTAACTTTAAAAAATTGCCACCTGGTAGTTTAATAAGTTTCCTGACACATTGAGTAACATCTCCTGCCTCAAGCAAGTGAGGATGGGGTCAACTTAAAATAGATATTTGCCAATGGTCAAGGCTGGACTGCCTGCCCCAGGCCTGATGGATGCTTCCAAGACAGCTTCAGTGGGCGGCACAGCCCACACCATTGACCTCATGAATCTCCGTCCTCGATCCAGGGAGGAAATTAGCTCCCGCCTTTGAAGAGTGGTGTCCGCCCTGAAGCAAGAGTCCCTCTGCTGAACAAGAGCCAGCCTGATCTTTCTTTCTTGCTTTAGTCCCAGAGGGACAGCTCCATTTGGGCACGGGGATGACACTGGCATTCTGCAAGCCTGTCTCACCCGCTCCGGGCACACATCTGCTTCACTCCTTCAAGGTCAGGCCCAGATCTGAGGCTCCCACCTTCCACAGTCCCTGTACCCAGGATCTTTATGCCGCTGCTGAGAGCACTGGCTGTTATCAGGAAGAATGGATAGCCAATTGGCCATTACTATCTCAAATCCCCCCTGCTTAAGTCAGTCTGGGGATTAATGCTGGGCAGCTCCAACATGATATACTAAGAGCCAATTTCTTTCCCCGCCTTGGTCAGCCACCTTCCACCTGGCACGATAATCCTCAAAGCTCATTTGGGAATCCAGCTCATCTTGGTCCCTTTAATAACCTTAAAGGGACAGCTGATTCCCTGGGGTTGGTAATTTGTGATCCTGATAGCATCCTCCGGGAAGAAAAGGAGGCAGGTTCCATCTAAGGGCTGCCTCCTGCCAAGAGCTTTGACTACAATTCCCATCTCTTTTCTTTTTTCTTTTTTTTTTTTTCCCTTTCCCATCTACCCTTCCCACAAACAGTGAGCTACTAAGACGATGACGAGTCTTATGAATGTCTAGCCAGTTGTAGGTATTGTTATAACCAGAAAGTTGTGACTATTTCAGCTCCTGAAGTGCTTAGGGTGTTTGTACTGTCTCAGTTGCTCCAAGAGTAAACCATTGCCTGCTGCCTTGAAAGGGTAGGGTCATGCCAGCTCATGCTGGAGAAGCTAGTTCCACTGTAGAAAAGCCTGATACTGGCATCAGCTGATGAAATGCTTCCCAAGTAAACACCCCCAGCCCCAGCCTCGCGCTGAATACCTAATGTCTACAACATCCTAGCTTAGTAAAATCATCATGGCTTCAGGGTCGCCTAATTTTAGCTTGGCAAGATTTTGAAAAGATAATCGCAAGTATGTCTTCAACTCAAGATGTCATTAATATGGATCATCCTTTTTGTTCAGTGCCCGCTCTGAGTATCATTCTGAAGGGAAGGATCTGTGTTTGGGGAGCCTTCCATTGACTGTAAAACTAGGTGATCTAAACAAAGAGCATGGATGGGCTATTTGACAGAAAGCAGCCTGCACTGCTCACAGGGACACGGGCCAGGAAATGAGCATGAGTCGGTGAATTGACAAGGGACAGTCGCAGAGAGGATTCCACATCGGCAAAGTGCAGGCCAGGGCTTCAGGGCACCAGGCCTGACCGCTAAGCAAGCAAAGCACGCAGTCCTTGCCTCTAAAGACAGAGTAACATTGGAGAGATGCCTATTCCCACCCAGGCACCCCCTTCCACATTCCTTCAGCCTCCATCAGACAGACACGGAGATCCCAAATATTAATACCATTAAAATCTACTCTGAGCAAGACTCCAGGAACTACTTCTAAGGAATCCTTAACGGTAGATGAGCATAGACTTGTTTGCAAATCTGGGTGGGAGGTGGGGGAAAGCTATAGATTCTTTCTTTTTTAAAAAAAATTCACGTGTACAGAAGCATTACTACTAATTTCAAGAGGCCCATGAGACCCTGAAGCCTCACAACACACAGCAGAATAAGAAGCCCCCAGGGTAAGCTGCAGCTGTGATGCCTGCTGAAGAACTGCCCCCATTTCTGTATTCATTCCATGAAGTTATAATGAATGTCTACAAGGCACCTAGTCCTGTGCTGGTGGATATTAAGGACTAGAAAGGGGCCAGGGAAGTACCCTCTATGACTTCAGTCAGACTCCAGTTAGATTTTAAAGTGCCATGAGGAGGCTCTGAGCCTGCATGCTGGTGGCTCAGCTGGTAAAGAACCCTCCTGCAATGCAGGAGACCTGGGTTCGATCCCCAGGACGGGGAAGATCCCCTGGAGAAGGAAATGGCTGCCCACTCCAGTGAGGCTCTGTTTACAACTAAACAGAAACGGCCTGTGGGAGGCTGGTGACCTCCCAGCCCGGTGTTCCGTTTCACAGACCAACTCATGTGTGAACAGGGACCCTCTCCACATAAAAAGACCTCAATTTCAGCACCGGGAATTCAGAGACAAATTGACTTTTCTGAGATATCAAGATGGGTTTGAGAAGGAGCCTGAGGGAGATCAGCCCTGGAGGACTGTAGGTCCAACCCCTGGAAAGCAGTCCACTCAGAGGGAAGAAAAAGAAATCTGTTTGGAAGATGAGGGGAATTTACCAAAGCGACCTGGGGTGAAGAGAGCTGGTTCTTCCCACCAGCGGCTGCCGTTTCTCAGCCTCCCAGACGGGTGTATATTCCGAAAACCAAAAGTTCGTATCAGTTCAGTTTAGTTCAGTTGCTCAGTCGTGTTCAACTCTTTGTGACCCCATGGGCTGCAACATTCCAGGACTACCTGTCCATCGCCAACTCCTGGAGTTTACTCAAACTCATGTCTGTTGAGTTGGTGATGCCATCCAACCATCTCATCCTCAGTCGTCCCCTTCTCCTCCCACCTTCAATCTTTCCCAGCATCAGGATCTTTTCAAATGAGTCAGCTCTTCGCATCAGATGGCCAAAGTATTGGAGCTTCAGCTTCAGCATCAGTCCCTCCAATGAATATTCAGGACTGATTTCCTTTAGAATGGACTGATTGGATCTCCTTGCTGTCCAAGGGACTCTCAAGAGTCTTCTCCAACACCACATTTCAAAAGTATCAATTCTTCTGTGCCCAGTTCTTTATAGTCCAACTCTCACATCCATACATGACCACTGGAAAAACCATGGCCTTGACTAGAAGGACCTTTGTTGACAAAGTAACGTCTGAAGATTACACACCTAATACATTGTCAAGTAGGAGTCTGACACAGTCATGTTTTGGTGAAAGATGTTCCAATTAGAAAAAAGCATAACCTGTAAAAACGCTGTGGCCTTTGGAGCATGAAGCCATTTAACTCTCATTTGTCTGCCTATTCTCTTGGTGCCTATTGTGAGCTTGTTGTAGAGCTGAGGCAAGGTGTTTAGAAGAGTTTGAGAAATATGGTGGAGCCCCAGTAGATCAGTCCTTCCAGTGGGAAAGGGGGTTGCTGCTTCGAGTAGTAAAAGGATTTCAACCTACTTGAGCACATTCACTTCTGGAGATGTAAACACTCCCTTTACGTCAGCTCATGATTATAAAAGAGCCTTCAATAGATTCGTATAACATTACTTTGTGAAACTGTCCCTTTAAGTCCCTGAAAGAAGTTCATTTAAAAATGTTTCATCTGAACCATGTGAAATAAATAAATTCTTTAATTTATAAAGAATTGGTGGTGATATTTTTTTCTGCAACCCTAAAATCACCAGTTTATTTATATATTTCCAAGTTCTCATGTTTTAAGTACCCAAATTAAACCAATTCTAAATAGACTTATTTTGAAAATTTCCAGGCATCTGGCTTTGTTTTTATTCTCTTTGTCTTCTTTATATTATCTTCAATGGACCACGATGGCGGCAACTGGCAGACTGCCGGAGCTCTGGCCAAGACTGAAGGCAGTGCCATCATCAGTGAGGCCAGAAGCCTGGATCACATGCTCAGGGTTCTACTGGGGCAAGAGAAAGCTAAATGGAGCATTGCAAAAATCCATTCACTTTGCACATAAAAGCTTTCAAGCTGGGTATATATGTATTGATGCCACTTCACTGGCCATACAGGCTAATGAACAGGGGTTTAAGTGACTCACATACACCATGACTGATGTTCAAAATATCCACCAGCTCCCGTGATATGGGTGTCAATCAGGAAGAGCATGATTATGGAGGCCCCCTTACTGAGCCATGCGTAAGCCTTCAGAGCTAAAGTACCAGCAGGTCTCGGGAGGTCCCAGGGGCAACCAGTATAGCTGGAAGGATGGTGGTGACTGTTTACTTAGGGTTTAGAGTAATAATTATTTGCCACCATAAAAATATTATAGTTTAACAACCTGTATAACCACACTGGAACATACCAGCCAAATGTCAGCTCTAGACTAAGTTAAACAAAATATTCAAGACTGCTACTTGATTAAATGTCCCTTGAGGATCAAAAAGAGCTGAACTTGTAGAAAGAGAGTAGAATAGTGGGTACCAGGGCCTGGGGGTGGCGAAAATGAGGAGAGGCTGGTCAAAGGGTACAAAGGTACAGTGAGAAGATGAATAGGTTCTGGGGATATAATGCACAGAATTGTTATCATAGTTAACAATACTGTATGGTACACTCAAAAGTTGCTCAGAGACTACATCTTGCATTTTCTCACTGGCAAAAGGAAATTACAATTATGTCATGTGATGGAGGTGCTGTGCTGTGATGGCAATCTGGCTCTTTGCGACCCCATGTCCTCACGGGGACCTCCGGTGTGTCCAGCTCTTTGCAACCTCAGGGACTATACAGTTCACGGAATTCTCCAGGCCAGAATACTGGAGTGGGTAGCCTTTCCCTTCTTTAGGGGATCTTCCCAACCCAGGAAACGAACTCAGGTCTCCCACATTGCAGGTGAATTCTTTACCAGCTGAGGCACCAGAGAAGCCCAAGAATACTGGAGTGGGGAGCCCATCCCTTCTCCAGGGGATCTTCCCAATCCAGGAATCAAACTGGGGTCCTTGCATTGCAGGCAGACTCTTCACCAGCTGAGCTTCTAGGGAAGCCCATTACAGTACATGAGTGAATGAAATCAACACATATTCACCTTAAACAATGGTATATGTCAATTACATCTCAATGAAAAAGATGTTATGAAGGATTTTTAGGAAGATAATAGCACTCTTGTGGATCTTGTTTACAGTGGTAGTTACACAAATCTATTGATATTGGGTTTTGTTTGTCTGTTTTACAGTGTTTATTTATTTATTTAACTGTGCTAGGTCTTCCTTGTGTCAGGCAGGATCTAATTCCCTGTCCAGGGATCAGATGCAAGCCCTCTGCTTTGGGAGTACAGAGTCTTAGCCACTGGACCACCAAGGGAATCTATATTTATCTTGCTAAAATTCATGGAACTGTACATTACAACTCAATTTTACTGTATGGCCATTGGAAAAATAAAAGTAAATCACTCCCCCAGAAATGTCACTTGAGAGGCAAAGCTAGTCCATGCTGTAGCATCTCATCAGGAAGAGATCTCCCAGCCACTGCAGAGGAGGGTAAGAGGGGCTCACCTTTGACGAGAAGTCATACATCGGGGTTCTGCTCCCAACATCCCCTCCCTGGCCTTGCAGTCTTGACCTTGGGCGTCCTTGTGCAGTGTGAGAAGACACATACGGGAGTACCGTGGCCCAGCAGACAGGAGTCCGAGCGTGCCGTCTACGAGCGTGAACTTCAGAGGCAGGCTGCAGAGGAAGACGCTGTTGCTCTGGGGTGTAGGGTAAGAATAAGGGAGAAGAGGCTTCACGATCCTCAGGAACATATTTCCTGAGCAGGTGTTTGGCTAGAGATCTGAATGTTGTTATTGTCATGTGGCCAACAAGAAAATGTCAACAGCAACATTTAATCGCTTTGGGTAGGAATAATAAAAGAAATCTAAGCAGAAGGAGGACTAGCGGTGGTTGGATTCCTCTCCAAGTGACTGCCACCTGCTCCTATGCAGAAAAGGAGAATAAGGAAGAAAAGACAAGAAGGCTTCACGGCCTGCAAATCGAAGAGATGACAATTTGGTGGGCTTGTACGCAGTCCGGGAAATGAACAGAGAACAAGAGTGAGGAAGAAAAAAAATGGCCACATTCCCACAAAGCAACGGCTCGCACGGGGCAGAGGAGTGCTGAGCAGACACTAGCCACTCAGTTTATCGTTGGAGCCAAGCGGGGAGGGCAAAGCATATCTAACGCCTGGAATTTGTCTTCTCCCTCTAGAGGCTGAAGGAAGACAGGTGACAGAGATAGCACTGCCCGGAGGACCATGCGGGAGCGAGGCCTCTTCTGAACATTCTCATGCCCACCCAGCCTTCCTGCCTGCCTGGTGAATCGGCCACTCGGAAGGTCCCTTCCTCCCGGAAGCCTGCCCGGCACTCATATGGAACGGCGTCTCCCTTCGGAGCAGTGACAGCACCGAGAGTGAAATCTGCGTCCTGACGCTTCTCTGAATACTGTTTTCTGTTGTTCTTGGGTTTTGTCCCTGGCATGGGACAAATTCCTCTACTGAATTCTAAATTCCACCACAACATTGGATGTAGCTTTTTTGTTGTTGATGTTGTTCTTGTTCTTGTTTTTAACAACCCCCAGCACGTTGCGTGTTGCTGGGCTCATGCTTAGAAGTTATTTAATAAACAATTATTGAAATTCATTTCAATGAACTCATTCATTCAACAAGCATTTATTGAATGTGCATTATGATCCAAGTGCTAGATCCAAGCAAGGGAGAAAGTAGAGAGTCTAGCACATAGTAGCTACTCAATAAATTGCTATTCTGATACTGGAAAGCATAGGATGCTAAGGAAATATATGGGACTTCTCCACAGATTTCCTGGTGGAGATGAAGCATCAGAAAGCAGTAGCTTTTTAATTGGTCTGTTAAATCACCTATTTAAGAAATGAAGCACCATACAGTTGTAACTTTTCAAGTTTCCATCACAGTTTGTGTTACCCCAAGAAGTAGCAACACTGTATATCATCACACCACCAGGGAGGCATTCAGGACCGCAGTAGTAGAATTAATTGTCTACTGCATCAGCACCAAATCCATTTTGCTTCTATCTCTGACTTGCTCCAGCCTGGCCAGAAGTCTCCAGAGAGAGTCACGAAAATATTATATCTATAAAACAAGGATAAGATGCTATGAAAAAAAAACAATAAGAAAATTATTGGAAACTGAAGAATGGGCAGTCTCTAAGAATGTAAAAATTAAAAAGATGCCAAAGAATAAGAGATGCAGGCTTTCAACCGAAAAGCTTCGGCATGGATGAAGAAGAATTCCAGAAATTGAGAGCTGAGAAACAGAGGAGAGGAGATTATCAAATAAATCACAGAAGATGATTTCCCAGAAATGAACAGACCTGTTAATTTTAAATTTCAAGTGTTAATAAAATCCTAAGCAGTTTAAATAAAAGATGAAGATCCATATTTAAAGAGATTTTTTTTCGGATTTCAGAATACTAAGGCTAAAGAGAAATTAAACCTTCCCAAAGGACTGGGGAGGGAAAAAATAAAGTAGGTCATTGATAAAACAACAAGAATCAAACTGTCAATCACTCTTCTCATCAGCCACACTGATGCTAGAAGGCAACTGCTGCTGCTGCTGTTAAGTCGCTTCAGTCGTGTCTGACTCTGCAATCCCATAGATGGAAGCCAACCAGGATCCCCCATCCCTGGGATTCTCCAGGCAGGAGACTGGAGTGGGTTGCCATTTCCTTCTCCAACTAGCAATACTTAAATTACATGTTCAGCTTTGCTTTCACACAAAACCTAGGAGGCAACTACTGGGAGACCCTTCCTCGCTCTTCCTCTTGACGTTCTCTTCCTGTGGAGACAACTCCATGTGGATAGCACTCCTGCATTCTCTCTACCCCATCTCAGGAAGAGAGTGACCTAAGCTGACTTGTGGATTTGGAAGAGAAATCGGACAGGATAATCCAGCATGTTCTTCTGTTTCCTCTTTCTTGGGATCAAGCTTCCCACAGGAAGCATCATTTTGTCCTGCCTCAGCAGACTGTAAAGCAGCCAGTCTTGTCCTCACAGGAAGGCAGCTTAGTTCTCTGGTTCAACATTTGGAAGCATTTGGGAAGCTCACTTGCTTTCAGACACACTGTATTTCATCTCATGGATGACACCATCTGCTGGAAAGCAATATTTTATGTACCACAAAGAGAGAAAAACACTGACAATTAAGCAATGCAATCTTTTCTACCACTCTCAATTTTTAATATTTATTAAACAAGATTGTTTCTTTTAGATACATATATTTATGACATGTTGCTCTTTTGTATACAAGGAAAAGAAACTGGTTATCATATCTCTAAAAATTTACATTCAGAGTCTGACTGTTTGACTCAGAGCTATCTACATGCTTGATTTACAATGTAACATTTTCCTCTTTGCCAATGAGATCTAGCATTGGCCTCATACTGCTCTAGGATTTTCTTCCAAGCTACAGACATCTATTCTACTGATTCAATGCCCACATTTTACCTCTTAGAAGGTGTCAGTGGAAGATTTTTAGACAACAACCAGGACTTAGTCCTTTCTTAAATGGCCCTTAATAGTTTATTGATGGAAACATCAAGAGGTGCAGTAGCTCATTCTTGCCAAGAATAAGCCAAGATCACACGTGCACGGGCACTGACAGCTCGGCCATGATTACTACCTTGCCAGCCCACAGTGGTAAGATGCCCTTGATGATGAGATGCCACCTCAGATCAAAGATGTTAAAGGCAAACAGAAAGTACATCTTAGAATCAATAAAATTCAGCAGCCGCGTTCTTTAGTACCAGCTTAGTCACTAAGAAAAGGCACATTCCATTTTTCACGCACTTTATCATTGTATCACGTTTTCCAATTTGGTCAAAACTTGGATTAGAAAGAGGGCCACCGTTTATGAGCCTTCTTTGAATTCTAGCAGTGCTTACTGTTTTTGTCCTCATCTTGCAAGCTAAAAAGTGAGGTTCAGCAAAGCTAAATAACTCCCTGCACAGCTCAGGGACAGACCGGGCTGAATTCTAGTCTGCTAGGCAATAGCGCTAATCACCGAGCATACTACCCTTCGTAAGGTCCCTGATGAAGAGAGCGCAAAAGGCGGAGAGGGTCTGACATGTGGGGAGGACGCCCCGGAATGAAGAGGCTTGAAGATGCGAGAGAGTGTGGTCCTTTCAGGAACCTCTAAGGAGTCCTCAGGGCTGGAGCGCATGAGGGGAGGGATGGCGAGGGGAGAGCACAGAGGGGCGGATTGAAATGGAAGAGGAAGCGCTGCCCTGTGCAAAGATGCTGGGCGATTTTGTGCAACAGATCCCTCTTTTTTTTTAATTTTCCAGGTGAAACAGTGCTTCCTTGGGCAGACTTCCCCTCTCTCGTGGCCTAGATGAAGGGCCCTGCCACCCGCTCCCGTGGTAACGTCTACCTTAAAACTTCTCACCCTTTGCTATAATTACTGATTTAACTGTTTTTACCACCTACCGTAAATAAGCTTTGTGAGCAGAAGATTGAGTCTCTCTAGGTCACCTTTTTATTCCCAGAGCTCAGCCTTGGGCCTGCCACAAAAAGGTGCCCCAGACTGGCCGGTGGGTGAACATATAACTCAGTTAGCGGCAGGCAGGGGCTGGCCAGCAAGCATGGATGTTACGCAAATATGAAAAGGGAAGCACTGGAGAAACTGCAGGGCTGTGCCGTATTTTAAAGGCCTATCTCTGGCCACTGGGTCAAGAATGGGCTGAGCGGAACAGACCAAAGGCAGGGAGACGGTTGGGGGCTGTCTCGTGGTCCAGACTTGCAGCCCTCCAGCAGGGAGGTGGAAGTGATGAGAGAACCATTAGCGGTCCAGTAACACGCCGTTGAATCCATGAGAGATTTGCATAAGAAGACCAAGGCAGAACCTGGGGACACACCAGCATTTACGAGATGTTGGGAAAGAAGAGTCAGCAAAGGGGACTAAAAGGAGATCTCAGAGAAAAAGGAAGAACGTGGGGTCAGAACCGCTAAATGAGAAAAGAATTGCAGGAGAAGGATGTGGACAACAAGACCCCACTCAGGCAAGAACCGAAGTTACGATTCCCTTGAGAGGAGGAGTAAGGGTCGCACGTGACACCAAGACGGGTTGCCTGCTGAGGAAGCAGAGGCCGATGGCAGCGGGCTGAGCCAGAGCTGGGGACTAGGAGTGGAGGAGATAACGCCTGAAGAAATCTAAGTTCTAGGAGCTTCAGTGCAAAGAAAGGGAGGGGCTCGGTGACAAGGAAGTGAAGTGACAGTTGCTCAGTCATGTCCGACTCTTTCAACCTCATGGACTATATAGGCCATGGAATTCTCCAGGCCAGAATACTGGAGTCGGCAGCCTTTCCACTCTCCAGGGGATCTTCCCAACCCAGGGATCGAACCCAGGTCTCCCACATTGCAGGTGGATTCTTCACCAGCTGAGCCACCAGGGAAGACCAGGTGATGAAGAAGGAAACGGGCAATCCAGGGGGCTTGTTGACTCTGCTGTTTTGTGATTGAATACAAGTGAGCCTGTAAATAAAAGTGGGGATGAGGTGCCAACATCAAGGGAGAGAGCAAATATCTTGGGAAGGAAGACGTATTAATATTTGATGCAGCGAGGTCTCCGAGGAACTGGAAGTCTAAGCAGGGCAGTTAGAGACTGTAAGTATCAATGAAAAGGGACGATGGAGGCTTTGGATGCTGACCTTGTGGGAACAAAGGCAAAGGGAATGTCTCTTCTGGGGGGAAGCCAGGATATATGGAAAGAGAGAAGGGGAATAAGTGGAGGGGAGGGAGGATAGGAAGACAGAGGAAAGGGAAGACAAGTGAATTTCTCTCTTGTCAATCATAGGAATCCTTCTTCCAAAAGGAGGTGCAAATGAAGGGTTGACGGAAGCATCAGAAATCTTCCCCCATATGGCTTTCCCTGGGATATGCAGAAGAAATCCCTCCCCACTCCTGAAATAGGAAGTAAATGCCCTCAGGGCAGTTCTCCAGCCCTCAACCTAGTTAAGGCCACCGCAGGAGGCTAACGGAGAAGCCTGGGACAGGTTACTTTCCAAGACTGAGTCAGAGCTTCACAGTAGAGGGTGGCGGCTCCTGCAGGGAGGTTCTGCTCCATTCTCTTGAACAGGCATGGAGAGAGTATGCCCGTTGTTGAATGTGTGGCCTTGAGAGCAAGCCCACTGAACCCTGTCAAGACCCAAAGATCCATACTCATAATCCATCCGCAGGCTATGCACAAGACCTGATTGCTGAACAACTTCCCATCCCAAACACATAAAACGGTTGTGATTCTCAGCACATTTTTGCAAACCGTTCGATTTCACTTGGAACAGACTGCTGTCAGGAGGAACATTTTCCAGGTGGAGAGCTCCCTTTTGTCTCACCCTTGGCAGCCCTTCATGAGTTCTCCGCACAGCTGCCTCCTTATGCTGTGAACCTTTTGTCCCTCTAACCTCTTTGCTGGGCTAATGGAGCCCCTTGCTGCAGCAAATCATTCTGTGAGCCCGTGTTACGTCTCTTCTTCTCAGGATTTGCTCCACAGGTATAATTGGCTGCCTTGAGCTCCCTTCTGTCCGTAACACCATAGATCATGCAGGCAGAGATGGATCCCCGGTGAACCAGAAGAGGCAGATGGTTTCAGGAAGGCATTAAGATACGAGTATTCTATTTTAACACCCTGTGGGTGTATAGGGCCGCCAAAGTTCGTGTCTTCCTAAACAGTTTTCTTAGCCAAATAGTCAAAACTTAAATAATGCCTTGTATAGGTTACATCTAAAAGCACAAACAAAAAACAAACAAAAAAATATATCGAAGGCTGCTTAGAAGCAAACAGGTCAAAATCTCCCCTCCCTCTTATCCCCTTCTTTGAGTGATGGATGAAGTCCATGCTTCTGTTGCAGAACACAAACTCAATTAAAATACTTCCTATACATTGCTGCTAGAATCACTCTTGAATGTTCCCATCCTATAAACATATCATATTATAATATTAATGTGGAACCTGCTTACTTTATTGCCTCACACTCCCTTCACAGCTCATTGACTAACCAGATGCCAAGCATCCATCCCCTTGACTGTGTCTGTGTGTGTGTGTGTGTGTGTGTGTGTGTGTGTTTCATCATGAAGGATGCATAATCCATTCCATCCAACATTCCTTGTTGCAGTTTTTCCTACCAATTGTTTCCTTGTGGTTCACAGCATATGGACAGTTGATTCTGCCATCAATCCTCAGTGGGCCATTTGTGTCCTTGATAATAATAACAGCGTTAATGGATGTGTTCCCGTTTCAGGATACATCATTATCTTGAGCTAATTTAATTAAACTGCTCTACAGCCTTGTATCCTGGCTTCCTCTTTTCCATCATGCTGTTCTCCCACACCCCCAAAGAATGTGCTCCTGAGCCAACGAGGCTCATTTTTTTCCCCCTGAGAATCCTGGAGGGTCCTTGGGTGAGAGTCCAAGGACAGCAGGATTGGTTAATGGGAGGGGGCTCCTAGGGGAAGATAGGAAAAGACTGCGGAATAAAGACGGCTTTTGTCAAGAGTTCCATGGTCTCATAAAATGAGCACAGAGATTCAAACCACAGCCCTGCCAGCTACAAGCTTCCCGAACTTGGAAATTTTTGCTTCTCTTGCTTTTAATGTCCTCATCTATAAAAGGGGCACCAGAGTAGGCTTCTTTCAGGACTCTTTCGGAGAATTAATAAAACAAGATATGTGTCCCAAGCATGTGGGCTGGCACTCCATTAATATTAGTTCCTTCCATTTCTTCTTGTTTTTCAACTTGAGTTTCTGCAGCGGCTGCTGTTAATATATATTGCAGGTGTGTGCTGCTCTAACAAAAGGTGTGCTTCTAAATAAAGGGTGTAAATTAGGTTGCAGAAATGAGTCATAGTTTAAATGTAGTGCAGAGTACACTTTTTAAAGTTCTCTCGTACTGCATTCTTTTGTAAAGCAAAATCTACCCCGCCCCCCACCCTTAATGAGTGTGCGTTAAGAAATAGATCGCCTGCCATTCAAGGGCCTCTCTATACCTAAGCTATAGCCTTCCTCTGCTATGTGGTCCCTGAAATAATAAAAATGTCACTGAGTAACATTGTCTACTGAGAGTTTACCGTTTATCTGTGCTAGTCCTCACATCCTCTGTAAAACAGCTGCCATATTATCACCTGTTACAGAGGTGGAAATTGAGACATAAAAAGGTTATACAACATGTTCAAGGTCACCTAGTGAGTGGCAAGCGCAGATCTAGATACAGATGGTCTGACTTTCCTGAGTCAGAGGAAAGGGTTCACTCTAATGAGAACCCAAATGGAAGCCTTGAGGAATCTGCCCTCCCCTAACCAAGACTGCTTCAGACCCTCCTCTGTACTCTGCATACTTGCTTTGACTGTCGTTGCAGATGGGACTGTGGCTGAAGTCTGCCGCCTGACTCTTCACCCTGTCAGAGGTACGAGATGGGTGGAATTCTAGATCTCATTTGAAAACAGCTTAATTCCTTGAGGTCTTCCTCAAGACCCCCAGAGAACAGCACCTGGCAGCCGCTGACACTGGAGTGTGGAGCTTCTTCAAAGGGAAAGAGGTGCCAGCCACACGGGAGGCATGATCCCAGCTGCTGTGGTCTTCAGAACAAGCAGATGATTCCTCCTTACCCTAAGCCTTTTGGATAAAATAAAATACCCCAGCTTCTTGGCAAGGAATCAAACATTTTTTTAAAAAAGAATCATCAAAAGGAGGAGAACAGAAGGGGTAGGAAGGATTTTTCAAGATTTGAAGAATAGCTCACGCTTGAGTTATGCTTTGCCAGCTATGTCTTCAAAACCTGCTTCTGCCACTGGTCTTTTCCCAGGAGAACAGACAGATAAAGGTGGAGCTATGAGGGGAAGTCTTCCCTCTGGGGCTCAAATAGAGGGAAAGCTCTCAGACACCCACACCCCCAGGAATTTCAGATTTCCCATTAGGGGTTTATTGACTCAGGTGGGTGGTTTAACTTCACTGATGACCGGGAAGTTGAAAGTTGATTGAGGACTAGACTGTATCCTCTCCTGGGGACCCTTAGGTCACTAAAATGGGTTCTCCAAGCATTTATAACACTATGCAACCTAGTAACTCTTTGCAACTCCTTTGGTTCCATAGTGCCCTGGGAACGGCTTTTGTCAAGAGTTCCATGGTCTCATAAAATGAGCACAGAGATTCAAACCACAGCCCTGCCAGCTACAAGCTTCCCGAACTTGGAAATTTTTGCTTCTCTTGCTTTTAATGTCCTCATCTATAAAAGGGGCACCAGAGTAGGCTTCTTTCAGGACTCTTTCGGAGAATTAATAAAACAAGATATGTGTCCCAAGCATGTGGGCTGGCACTCCATTAATATTAGTTCCTTCCATTTCTTCTTGTTTTTCAACTTGAGTTTCTGCAGCGGCTGCTGTTAATATATATTGCAGGTGTGTGCTGCTCTAACAAAAGGTGTGCTTCTAAATAAAGGGTGTAAATTAGGTTGCAGAAATGAGTCATAGTTTAAATGTAGTGCAGAGTACACTTTTTAAAGTTCTCTCGTACTGCATTCTTTTGTAAAGCAAAATCTACCCCGCCCCCCACCCTTAATGAGTGTGCGTTAAGAAATAGATCGCCTGCCATTCAAGGGCCTCTCTATACCTAAGCTATAGCCTTCCTCTGCTATGTGGTCCCTGAAATAATAAAAATGTCACTGAGTAACATTGTCTACTGAGAGTTTACCGTTTATCTTGTGCTAGTCCTCACATCCTCTGTAAAACAGCTGCCATATTATCACCTGTTACAGAGGTGGAAATTGAGACATAAAAAGGTTATACAACATGTTCAAGGTCACCTAGTGAGTGGCAAGCGCAGATCTAGATACAGATGGTCTGACTTTCCTGAGTCAGAGGAAAGGGTTCACTCTAATGAGAACCCAAATGGAAGCCTTGAGGAATCTGCCCTCCCCTAACCAAGACTGCTTCAGACCCTCCTCTGTACTCTGCATACTTGCTTTGACTGTCGTTGCAGATGGGACTGTGGCTGAAGTCTGCCGCCTGACTCTTCACCCTGTCAGAGGTACGAGATGGGTGGAATTCTAGATCTCATTTGAAAACAGCTTAATTCCTTGAGGTCTTCCTCAAGACCCCCAGAGAACAGCACCTGGCAGCCGCTGACACTGGAGTGTGGAGCTTCTTCAAAGGGAAAGAGGTGCCAGCCACACGGGAGGCATGATCCCAGCTGCTGTGGTCTTCAGAACAAGCAGATGATTCCTCCTTACCCTAAGCCTTTTGGATAAAATAAAATACCCCAGCTTCTTGGCAAGGAATCAAACATTTTTTTAAAAAAGAATCATCAAAAGGAGGAGAACAGAAGGGGTAGGAAGGATTTTTCAAGATTTGAAGAATAGCTCACGCTTGAGTTATGCTTTGCCAGCTATGTCTTCAAAACCTGCTTCTGCCACTGGTCTTTTCCCAGGAGAACAGACAGATAAAGGTGGAGCTATGAGGGGAAGTCTTCCCTCTGGGGCTCAAATAGAGGGAAAGCTCTCAGACACCCACACCCCCAGGAATTTCAGATTTCCCATTAGGGGTTTATTGACTCAGGTGGGTGGTTTAACTTCACTGATGACCGGGAAGTTGAAAGTTGATTGAGGACTAGACTGTATCCTCTCCTGGGGACCCTTAGGTCACTAAAATGGGTTCTCCAAGCATTTATAACACTATGCAACCTAGTAACTCTTTGCAACTCCTTTGGTTCCATAGTGCCCTGGGATCTGCTCTTCCTTAAAAATGATGGTCATGTCCTTTGAAGCAGAGAGTAGGGATGTGTCACTCTGAGTGATAAGAAAAATAAAGAGACCTCTGCTCTTTGGGTGGATCCTAGTGAAATGACTTTATAAAGACAAAACCCATCTACTCTATTTTTTTGGTGGGGGGTTAAATTTGTGGTAACAGGGATATACTTAAAAAGATGAATTTCTAAGAACCATGCTGACTAGCTAGGTGAATTTGGATGTGTTCTAGTTTCTGTTTCCAGATGGGATGCAAGTATGTTGATCTGACCTATCAAGGTGTCCGTGGTAGTTAACAGAAATGAAAACGAAGACTGGCGCTTGTACAACACTGGAGGTGCAGGCGTTTTAAATTCTGCACCCAGACATTCTCCCCTGACCAGTCCTATTGAAAGTATCCAGCCTGACATTCAGTGCAGAATAAGCAAAAATCAGACTCCTGACTTCTGTCCCCGAGCCCAGCGGCTCTTACTGCCGTCACTGCCGCAGTCCATCAAGAAGCCCTTTAGGCAGCAGTGACTGTCTGCAGTCTCCAGCCAGGGCCCTACTGGTAACACCATCAACAAGTGCGAGAAACTACCCACCTCACGGAGCGAGTTTTGACCACTAGGAAGCACATGAGAGAGACATGTGAATTTCCAAGGCCTTTCGAAAGGCTGCCAGAGGCCCAGCCATGCCGGCACTTCTTACAAAGCTGAGGCCAGCTCAGCAGCGCCCCCTGCATGCTTGCCCGTCCTCCTTCACCGTCTCAGTTCCTTTGTCCTCACTACCCTTCAAATGCACCCCTTAACAAAGAGCTCTCAAGTGCCTTAGCAGCCCCCAGTATTCAGGGGACCCAGGCTAAAACAAATGATAAAAATTATATACAGTGTTCATCGCCAACCCTGTTCCGGTCTATTCTAGTGCTGGGATGGAATCAGTGTTCCATGAAACAAACATAGGCCCTGTTCACGGAGTTTCTTCTTCTAAGAATATAACTGCAAACGGAGACGAGTGCAGATGGCACCACCCTCATGGCAGAAAGTGAAGAGGAACTAAAAAGCCTCTTGATGAAAGTGAAAGAGGAGAGTGAAAAAGTTGGCTTAAAGCTCGACATTCAGAAAACAAAGATCATGGCATCTAGTCCCATCACTTCATAGGAAATAGATGGGGAAACAGTGGAAACAGTGTCAGACTTTAGTTTGGGGGGCTCCAAAATCACTGCAGATGATGATTGCAGCCATGAAATTAAAAGACGGTTACTCCTTGAAAGAAAAGTTATGACCAACCTAGACAGCATATTCAAAAGTAGAGACATTACTTTGCCAACTAAGGTCCGTCTAGTCAAGGCTATGGTTTTTCCAGTGGTCATGTATGTATGTGAGAGTTGGCCTATAAAGAAAGATGAGCACCAGAGAATTGATGCTTTTGAACTGTGGTGTTGGAGAAGACTCTTGAGAGTCCCTTGGACTGCAAGGAGATCCAATCAGTCCATTCTGAAGGAGATCAGCCCTGGGTGTTCTTTGGAAGGAATGATGCTAAAGCTGAAACACCAGTACTTTGGCCACCTCATGAGAAGAGTTCATTGGAAAAGACTCTGATGCTGGGAGGGATTGGGGGCAGGAGGAGAAGGGGACGACAGAGGATGAGATGGCTGGATGGCATCACTGACTCAATGGATGTGAGCCTGAGTGAACTCTGGGAGTTGGTGATGGACAGGGAGGCCTGGTGTGCTGCGATTCATGGAGTTGCAAAGAGTCGGACACAACTGAGCGACTGAACTGAACTGAGAGGAGTGCTCTGAAGAGCAACCCAGCTCTGGAGATTGCACAGTAATAGAGCTTGGTGTAGAATAAGGTCAGGGAAGGCGAGAGCTATTGGTGAGCAAGAGTTAAGCAGGTGCAGTTTGATAGGGAGGAAAAGAAGGGAAGGTGTGTGCACATGTGTGTATGCACGTGTGTGTGTATGTGTGTGGAATGGAAGAGTGATGTGACTGGAGTGTTTACAAAGGCTCTGTGGATGAACGCTCAGTGGCTGCCACCCAGTAAGCCATTTTAAAAGGATAAACGGCCAGGCCCCACCATTGACCTACCAAATCAGAGTCTTGACCAGCCCAGGGGGAGGCTTCTTCCTCTTGAACCTTGGCCGGGTTTGGAAAGCGCTCAGTGAGACATGTGGGGCCTGCCCTGAATAAGGGAAGTTTTGCTCTCAGTGTGCCCTCTTCCTGCTCCCTGAGGCCACCACCTTTCTTGTGTTCACGCTCTATTTGCCGTTCCTTCAACAGCCCCTGTCCAGCCTGCATGCACGTGCACACACGCGCGCGTGCACACACACCCTCTGCTCATTTCTTTGCTTGTCGAGTTCACCCCCCAGCCATGCTTCCTTCTGGCCTGCTCTCCACAGCTATGTCCCATGCGGAGGGCCTTTTGATCTCTTTCCCAGCAAAACTGACCTGACCCATTTGTAATCCTGCAGGCTCCTGCTAGCTGCTAATTAAGAAAGTTCTCTATAGCTACATACTGATTGCTGAACACACTTCCAAAGAATGGTAGTAACTTGCATGTTAGAATATGGCCCTGTCTGGTGCCATAGTTTAGAAAGATATTTTCAACTTTATGTTTCATTTAGTATCTCCAGCAGAACTAACCATGGAAACACCGAAGAGATCACACATCATCCCTGACCAATGTTAAAGTAGCAAACTTGCCACTCTCTCCCCAGGGAGTATGTCTCTATCTCAATGGAAAGTCGAGCTATGAGTTACATCTCATAAAGTGGGTGTGAGGATGAAGTGAGCTAAGGCATTGAAAGCACTTGACATAGGGTCTACCACATAATCAGCCCACTCCATTATGATTATTACTACTGCTGCTGCTGCTAAGTCACTTCAGTCGTGTCTGACACTGTGAGACCCCATAGACGGCAGCCCACCAGGCTCCCCCGTCCCTGGGATTCTCCAGGCAAGAACACTGGAGTGGGTTGCCATTTCTTTCTCCAATGCATGAAAGTGAAAAGGGAAAGTGAAGTCGCTCAGTCGTGTCTGGCTCTTAGTGACCCCATGGACTGTAACCTACCAGGCTCCTCTGTCCATGGGATTTTCCAGGCAAGAGTACTGGAGTGTTATTATTGGGCTTTTCTGTTGACTCAGATGGTAAAGAATATGCCTGCAGTGCAGGACACCTAGGTTCCATCCCTGGGTCAGGAAGATCCCCTGGAGAAGGGAATGGCAACCCACTCCAGTGTTCTTGCCTGGGAAGTCCCATGGACAGAGGAGCCTGATTGGCTACAGTCAGCAGAATTACAAAGAATCAGACACTGAAAGCAGGTAAAATTTCACTTTCATTATTATTAGTAGACCTCATGGGCAACAAGCCTTAGAGATGGCCACTGGAAAATGCAGGTGATGTGCTTCTGTTAGAGGGAGTGGAGGGATGAGGAGGAAGAAATGGGAGCAAAGGGACGCAGGCTGAAGAGCTCCGGGCTCGCCCACGTGGCCTTCTTCGGAGTCCACAGGCCCAGCCAGGCTATTTTCCAGCCCCGCCAGAAGGAGTGAAAATTGAACTGTGATCTGGAGAGCTATTCGTTCTGATCATTAGTCAAACACCGGGAGCCAGTTAGATCTAATTGTCTTTGAAACATCCAAAGACCAGACACATTTTTGGAGGTCAGGCTGCGCTGCCGAAAAGGAGACAGAAATACCTGGGATGAAAATAAAGGCATAATAGGTTCATACAGTTGGTCTGAAAATTAGCTTTTGGGGTCTCCTTACAGTAGTTTCTTAATAATGTGAAACGTGATAAAGGCTTTGGCCACAATAAAGATGAATTACTTCTTTTTCCTAGAAAAATAATGAAATTTTGGTAAACATCCCAGGTTTATCACTTAACTTTTCCCCAGCTCGTGGTAGGGGGAGGGGAGGGAGAGGGAGAGACAAGGAGGGAAAAGACAGGCATACCCCCAGCCCAGCCCCCATTTTTAATATTCTAAGCTATTAGATTTCAGTAGTCCACACTCACCAGCAACGTGTGTCTCATTTCCCTGGATAGACCAAATAGGCAATAACAGCCTCTCGGTTAGAACACTAATGTTGTAATTTAGAACTTCTGTCAAGATGAAAGATCTTTGCTGAGATCCTCAGAGGACCCACAGCAACACTTCAACCCAGGCCTGGATAATGAAGTTTTCATTATTAAATAAAGATATTTTAGGAATGTCATAAACCATAAATCCACTCTCCTCTACTGCCCAGCCACCTTGTTATGTTTATTTCTAATGAAAGCCCATCATCTTTCCAAGGGCCCCAATGTCTCCAAACTTGGCATTTCTTGCCTCTCAACCCCCGAATCCCACTGGGAAGCTCTGAAGTTGCTATGGTGACAGAAGAGCGTCCTCTCCCACTGTAGACTCATAGTGGTGGGGATGGAGGAGGTGAGTCCCTGTTCCCTCTCCTTGTTTGCTCCTTCCTCCCCACCTGGTCCTGCCAACCAGCTTGAAAGACTGACTCCAGGCAGTTTTATCTCACCTCAAGGAAATGCCAACATGCGCCATCAAGTCTGGCTGTTTTTAAAAATGATGGAGCAATCAATTTTTAATGTGAATTTAGTGCTGGATGGAAGCATTAGATTGCCAGTCCCAGGGAAATGACTCATCTGTTTATCCATTTGCCAAACACTGGGGTGCACTTCCTCCAACCCACCTGCCCTAACCTGGCTCTCGTGCCCATATCAGGAACCTGCCACCCCTGCTGGTCATCTTCACAAAAGAGAAGCCTCTGTTTCCCAGACCCAAGTGGCACTGAGAAGGCTCAGAAGGCAGAGGGATCTCGGACACATCACGTCTCAGTGGATTCTACAAATAAACGGAATCCAATTTCTGAAATTAGGAACTCATGCAGTCAACCTCTGGCCGCTGTTGAATCACACCTGATGAGCCAGCTGTCTTAAAAATTTAGGAGAAATTTTCCAGTCTGTCACAGTAAAGAAGCTCTCCTTTACACATAACCAAATGTCTCTTAGCTGTAACTTAAGCCCATATTCAAAGGACATAAATATCTCCTTAGAATATACCAGATTTTGCCCATAGCAGGGGAGTATTAATACCTGCTGCTAAGTTACTTCAGTCGTGTCCGACTCTGTGCAACCCCATAGACAGCAGCTCACCAGGCTCCCCCATCCCTGGAGTTCTCTAGGCAAGAATACTGGAGTGGGGTGCCATTGCCTTCTCCAACTAATTAATACCTAGACAGGGTATTAATTTCTATCCATATTTTTGTTTATACCCACAATCCAAACTGAAGCAATAAATACTATCAGATTAATCAAAGAAGAATTTGTAGATGTATTCAGAGACAAAGATTATGACCCAAACATATCTCTGGAGCTTTTTCCATCATGGTGTGATTTGAACTTGGACAGAGTTAGCTCTAAGATATGCAAAAACAAGCAAGCAAAAATCTTGTTTTCATTTCCATCACTGAATGGGCTTTAGGAATAAAAACCACTCCTTCTTGAAAACATCTGAGAATCCAATTAATGGATTCTGTATTTATCCAAACTGAAGCAATAAATACTGTCAGATTAATCAAAGAAGAATTTGTAGATGTATTCAGAGACAAGATTATGACCCAAACATATCTCTGGAGCTTTTTCCATCATGGTGTGATTTGAACTTGGACAGAGTTAGCTCTAAGATATGCAAAAACAAGCAAGCAAAAATCTTGTTTTCATTTCCATCACTGAATGGGCTTTAGGAATAAAAACCACTCCTTCTTGAAAACATCTGAGAATCCAATTAATGGATTCTGTATTTTCTTTTAAAGTCTATGTAGGAGTACACATCAGTTTGAGATATTTCCTAGGGAAGAGGGCACAACAGTCCATTGCACCCCATCGGCACTTGAATTAATTGAGAATAAATTTCCCCTCCCTGCACTAAACAAATGAGGAGCTTTTTGTGTGATAACACTTACACCCATCTGTAATAGGCTGCTAAGATTCCACTAATTAAAAAAAAAATCTCATTTGAAGATAGTTAATGGTGTCTGCATTTCTACAAAGCGCTAGTCAGACTACATTTCCTTGAACTTCAGGGTCTGTGCTGATTACTACTCAATTAGTTTTGATTCAATTCACTGAAGAAAAATGTCCATTTCATTAGTGCGGAGAAATAACCATGGGATGCAAAATATAGTTCCCCGCGTTGCTATGGCAACCAGGATGACACAGCTGAGCACGGAATGTTAATGCCTTCTCTGAGACTGTGTTTTTAAGTCAGCATGCGGCCATTAAGACTTGCTGGGTGGGGGTGGCCGCCTGGTGCCACATGGCTCCTAGAATTGGCAGCAGAAGTGTCCAAGGGACTCCCAAGAAGGCTGCTTTCTGCCACTCATCTCCCCGGCCACTCCCTTGCGGGCAGGGCATCTGGGCAGATCCATCGATTGCTACGTGGCATGTCTCCAGGGCCCTTTTGATGTGACATGCAAGCATCCAGCTGGAAAGTGAAAAATGCAGCCCATCATCCGGACGTGTTTGTGTGTGTTGCCTGTTCTGTGAATGCCTGTGACTACTGAGGTGAGGGACTGACATCTGAGCTCTTCATTAACATGTTCCAGCCCACCCAGGTTGGCCCACGCTGAGTATAAGGTGAGGAGCTGGGAGGTTATCCACACGCAAGTCAATAAATCTGGCTGCCGACCAAGGGGAGCTTGATTCCTACCCACACTCCCCAGGCCTGTGTAAGCAAAGAACAGAGAAAAAGATTCTAGATTATGGAAGCAAAAGAAATGGATCTGCTTGTATAGGATAGGAGGCAAAAACCCCAGTGCCGGTTTTCAAGAATGATGGATGCGACCATTCAGTTCAGTTCAGTAGCTCAGCTGCGTCTGACTCTTTGTGACCCCATGGACTGCAGCATGCCAAGCCTCCCTGTCCATCACCAACTCCCAGAGTTTGCTCAAACTCAGGTCCATTGAGTCAGTGGTGCCATCCAAGCATCTCATCCCCTGTCATCCCCTTCTCCTGACTTCAATCAATGTGACCATTAGTAAGTGTGAATTAGGGAAAATGGGCTTCCTGGGTGGCTCAGACAGTAAAGAATCTGCCTGCAATGCCAGAGACCTGGGTTCAATCCCTGGGTTGGGAAGATCCCCTGGAGGAGGGCACGGCTACCCACTCTAGTATTCTTGCCTGGAGAATCCCCATGGAGAGAAGAGCCTTGCGGGCTACAGTCCATGGGGTTGCAAAGAGTCAGGCACGTCTGAGCGGCTCAGTACAGTACAGGGCAGATAACCCAAATTACACGAGCACAAAAATTTTATTTGGGAGGCTGAATTTTCCAGGTTAAATGGATAATTACTTATATTTCCCCTTAGGCTATGTCAACATAATCTTAGAATATCAATTAATAATGAATATCTGTGTCCTGTGTTCAGGGTTGCTTATCTTAGGATACCCAGATTAAAGACAAGGGACCAGACTCTCAAGGAACAGTTCAGTTGGTAGACAACACACAGACTGCTGAGGCAAGCTCCCGTCTCCCCAGTGCCTGGCAGTGCACTGAGCGCTGTGTGCGCTTTGTTTTATTCAGTCCTCACAAAGGTGCTATGAGGAGGGCGTTAGTCCCGTTTTAGAACCGAGCGCACCAAGGTTCAGAAAAGTACCTGACTGGTCAATTACTAGTTAATTACAGTGAGTAATTAAAGGAACTGGTTTCAAACACAAGTCCCTCTGGCTCCACAATCAGTTTCAACCACCATGCACACTGCCCCTGGTAAGTGGGAAGCCTTAGTGCCCAGTGAGTGTTGCAACAGTAAGTGCCTGATTTGTTAAGAAAGCAGCAAAGACTTGTGCATTTAATGAATTTAGCTTCGCTTTTTAAAAATTCAGCTTCAAATGAATGGGCAAAATCAGAGCATCCCGTCTCCTCCATTAACCAGATGTTCTAAACCCGCTTCTGCAGACCGCAGGGCGTGGCAGGAAGGCTACTGGGAGAGCTGCAACGGCAAGGACCAGGCTCTCGTGTAACACGAGAGCAGGCGCACCATGATCTCGTCGTCAGTCCAGTCTCCAGGCCCCCGCACTGGCCCCTTGGGATCCTGTGTGTCTGAGCTTCTTTATTTTGAATCATTGTCATGTCATCATCAAAAGTATTTTTGAGGTTTCCGCATACGTGGAGTTCTGGTCACCCCGTTTATTCTTGCTCCCTTGGCATGCTTGTCATTTTCACTCTGTCTGTTTGCAGCTGCTTGACATGATTTTATGTCATCTTTATACATCTCCAGATGTGGCATTCAAGACACTCAGAACTCAGAGTGGGTCCCTAGCCTTCTCTTTGCTTGCTTGTAGCAGTACCTCTGGTCTCGGTGACCGCAGAGCTTGGTTCAGGAACTGACAGTGTGGGAGCCTCTTCTGGACTGTACTACAGTCCAGAGCAGAAAGCAGTGGTGGTTTCTAGTCTAAAATCATACTGCCGATAAAACACGAAGTCTATAGACTGGCTTTGTTGCTGGAGCAGCCTTCGTCAAAGACATTCAAGGAAATCTGGTTCCCTCGGGATGTTAAACTCTGTTACTAGAAAAAAGGAGAGAGGCAGGTTCGATGGTCAGTTGTGTTTTGGAGATGCTGGGTTAAACCAAGTTAATCAGGTTTCTTCACTGCAAGGATTCAGAGTTGTTAATATGCTAATGTGCTATAGAACCCTCCTTCTGAAAGGAGAGCATAGGAGGAAACATTATCTACAGAGTTTGGAGGGACTAGAGTTGTGACACTCTGGGGTTGTGACCCCGGGAGGGGTCAATCTGCATACCTGCCTGAGGAAGTCTGGAGAAGGGCACAGTCCACTGGGACTTTTTGCTTGAAGACTCCTAAGCTTCACGGGAGAAATGTTTAAGACTTTGGGACTGACATATGAACCCAGGAAAAGGAAACTAAAGATAACAAAAAAGTAGTGGAAAATGTCTGCTTTCAGATTCCAGAAGAGGGGCCCAGATGGGCTGGAGACGAGTCATCCTGAAGTAGGAGAGAGCTAAGTTGCTCCGACCTAGCCTAGTGCAACGCCTTTTGTTTCTAGAGAAACCTCTGTATTCGTACAGACACTTTGGAATACAAATGATAGAAAATTCTAATTAAACAGTTTTGAACAATATGCACATTAATCATCTCACAGAATAGGGAGCCCTGGCTCAAATCTTTAGAATCTTCATGATTCTCTTAGCTCACACATCCAGTTTCCTGGATCTCACATTATCTGCACTGATTTTTTTCTCTCTATTGGAGTAAATCATTTAAGAAGGATAGGTGAGAGGTAGATTTTCTAAGTTCTTGAATGTCCCAATATACCATGTTTTACCCTCACAATTAATTAATAGTTGGCTGCGTCTAAATTGGGAATCTAGATTGAAAAATGTTTTTCCTTAAAATATTGAAGTCGTTTCTTCCTTCTCTGTTGATATACTGTGATGCTGTATAACCCAAAGCCAGTCTAATTCTTTTCCTTTATGTATAATTTGTCATTTTTTACTTACATTGATTTATCTTTTCAAAAAAATTTATATAATAAATGTATTATACAATAGTTATTTTTATAATATATCATATATAATAGTTATATAATATTAATTATAAATATAAATATATATAATATATTATACAATATATTTATACATATATTTATATAATATATGAATGTAATATATTATAAAATTTATAATATAACATATTAGTTTCAGGTATACAGCATCGTGTATATTGTAAGATGATCACCTCAGTGAAATTAGTTAACACCCATCAGGACACAAAGAAATTTTTGTTCCTCGTGATGAGAACTTTTAAGATCTCCTTTCTCAGTGTCTTTCAAATATTAACTATAGTCACCATGCTGATGTGGTGTATCGCATTCCCCAGGACTTATTCCGTAACTACACGTTTGTACCTTCTGACCCCCTTCACTCATTTGCCCACCCTTTATTCCCCACCTCTGGCAACAACCAGTCTGTTCTCTGTATGTATGCATTTGGTTCTTTGTTTTCAATATAAGTGAGACCATATGGTATTTCTATTTCTTTGTCTGACTTACTTCACTTGGCATAATGCCCTCAAGTTCCATCCACATTATCCGTGTTGTCACAAATTGTAGGTTCTCTATCTTTTCATGGCTGAAAAATATCCCTTATATACACACATGTAACACCCCATTATGTATGTATGCATCCCAGTGTAACTGCGGTCAGCTGCTTCAGTCCAGCTCTTTGCAGTCGGATGCACTGTGGCCCACCAGGCTCCTCTGTCCCTGGGACTCTCCAGGCAAGAGAACTGGAGCGGGCCGCCGCGCCCTCCTCGTTCCAGCACTGTTGTTAAGGTGCTCAGCCATGTCTGACTCTGCGACCCCACGGGCTGCAGCACGCCAGGCTGCCCTATCCTTCACCCTCTCCCAGAGACTGCTCAGACTCAGGTCCACTGAGTCGATGATGCCATTCCAGTTATACATCCCAGTATAACTACATGTCTGTAATATTCCATGTATGCATAACACTGTCTTTATCCTTTCACCTATTTATAGGCACTTCGGTGCTTCCACGTCTTGGCTATTGTGAATGAACACAGAGGTGCAATGAACATAAGGGAGCCTGTATTTCTCTGAAGTTATTCCCACCCTATCCTTCACCCTCTCCCAGAGACTGCTCAGACTCAGGTCCACTGAGTCGATGATGCCATTCCAGTTATACATCCCAGTATAACTACATGTCTGTAATATTCCATGTATGTATAACACTGTCTTTATCCTTTCACCTATTTATAGGCACTTCGGTGCTTCCACGTCTTGGCTATTGTGAATGAACACAGAGGTGCAATGAACATAAGGGAGCCTGTATTTCTCTGAAAGTTATTCCCTTCAGATAACTACCGAGAAGTGGGATTGATGGATCATGTGGAAATTCCATCTTTAATTGTTTGAGGAATCTCCGCAGCGTTTTCCACAGTGGCTGCCCCAACTCACATTCCTGCCGGAGTGTACCAGTGTTATTCTTGTGGTTATTTTTGTCCTTTTGATAATAGTTATTCTAATAGGTGTGAGGGACTCTTTCAGCTTAATCTTCTAAAATTTTGCAAGTATGTCTCTAAATTTGGGCTTCTTCAGGCCTCACCCATCCCTTTCGATCTGAAAACAGATTCAGTCTCTAGCTCTGTAAACTGTTTTCTAGTGCATCTTTGATCATCTTCTCTCCTTAGTTTTCTATATTATCTCCTCCTGAAATTCTTTTTAATGCCTAGAACCCTGGATCAGCTCCTTGCGCCGCCTGCATTTCCTTGCATTTCTCTTTCCCTCCCTAATTGCTCTAAATCCCAGGAAACGTCTTCAACTTGTCTTCCCACTGTCCTACTGATGCTTCTTCTTTTACTCAGCCTTGTCAGTTGCATTCCTGAGGGCAGCACTGTCTGCTGCTCTAATAAATAAACCCCAATGTCTTGTAAAGCGTGGGAAATAGTCACTGATGCTGTATTAACCTTGTGTGGTGACAGATGATAATTGGATCTATGTTGGTGACCATTTCATAGGCATGTAAATGTCGAATCACTTTGCAATGCTCCTTAAACTAATGTAACATTGTACATCAATTGTACTTTCATTGAGATAAGTAAACACCCACCAAACGTCAGGGGCTTACCACAATAAACATTTTCTTCATTCATGTCCCTTTTTAGACACAGGTGCTCCCTGTTCATCAGGCAGTCCCTCCACATAGGAAGATCCGAGGACCTTGATTCCTTCCTTCATCAGGCTCACGCATCACTCAAGACAGCACAGCTCTCTATATACAGCAAAGAAGAAGGGGCAACAGCAAGGGCAGCTGGTTCTCAACAGGTCTGACGTGCAAGCGTCACCCTGCACTTCCTATATTCCATTGGTGAAATAATCAGCTGCCATCACCTAGGTGCTATTTGAAGAAAACTATAAGATGTAGTTCCTAGTTCAACAGCGGCTTCCCTCAATAAGTGCCTGTTTCGGAAGGAGCAGTTTTGTGCTTAGCTGATGCAACAATTGTATTTTTGTATTTCCATCAGATCAATCGTATCTCCTAATTGTCCCTTTCATAGAGCACAGCTTTGCCTTCTGTTCACTTTTTTTCCTGTGGGATCAGCTATTCTGTATTATTGTAGCCGTTCTCATTTATTCTCTTGTTTCCTTCTTGCTCTGGCAATCACTGTTAAGTTTTTACATTAAAGCATTGAGTAGAAGGCTGATCACCATCTAAATAGATGGGTTCCACTCACTGCAAGTCTGCAGCATTCTTCTTTCCGCATGCTTCTTGCTTGACAGGCTGACCTTTGTTCATGGGTCAGCTTTTCCACCAGCGGGCCCACTCAGCGCTGCGGAGTTAGGATGGAAGAGTTATGCAGACACTGAGGACAGACTTGTGGTTGCCAAGGGGGTGGGTGGAGAGGGGTGGACTGGGAGTTTGGAATTGTCAGATGCAAAGTGTTAAACAGAGGATGGATAAACAACAAAGTCCTCCTGTATAGCACAGGGAACGATATGCAGTATCCTGGGATAAACCATCCTGGAAAAGACAGTCTCTACACTGGGCCACCATGCTCAGTTTTCTTGGCTGCCCCAGAAAGTTCATCTTTAGAGAAGAAAATCTAGATGTTTCCCTAAAGAGTAATATCAACTTGCCTCTCACACTGTGAATAGGAAAGAGGCTCAACAAGGGCCTACTGCAAAGCACGGGGAGCTCTGTTCAGTACTCTGTAATACCAGTATGGGGAAAGAATCTGAGAAAGAATAGATACATGTATGAAAGTGAAAGTCACTCAGTCACATCCAACTCTTTGTGACCCCATGGACTCTATAGTCCATGGTATTCTCTAGGCCAGAATACTGGAGTGGGTAGCCTTTTCCCTTCTCCAGGAGAGCTTCCCAACCCAGGGATCAAACCCAGGTCTCCCACGTTGCAGGCGGATTCTTTACCAGCTGAGCCACAAGGGAAGCCCAAGAACACTTGAGTGGGTAACCTATTGCTTCTCCAGTGGATCTTCCTGACCCAGGAATTGAACCGGGGTCTCCTGCATTACAGGCAGATTCCTTAGCAACTGAGCTATCAGGGACGCTGTAAAGTGAAAGTCACTCAGTTATGTCTGACTCTTCATGACCCCATGGACTGTAGCCCCCCAGGCTCCTCTGTCCATGGAATTCTCCAGGCAAGAAGACTGGAGTGGGTTGCCATTCCCTTCTCTAAGATATATGTGTGAAATGAAAGTGAAAGTGAAGTCGCTCCGTCATGTCCGACACTTAGCGATCCCATGGACTGCAGCCTACCAGGCTCCTCCGTCCATGGAGGTTTCAGGCAAGAGTAGTGGAGTGGATCACCAGTGCCTTCTCCGTATAAAGCAACTATACCCCAATAAATTAAAAAAAAAAATGAGCTGACCTTTATTTTATTAAGATTGTTGGATCCTTCAGAATTTATAAATGGGAAAAATTAAAATAGTATTCCATATAATACACCTCAGTTAATGGGAACAATATCTTTTTTTGCATCTACTCCAATTTTCCAGGTTCCCTTTTAATTCTGATCTCCTCTGTTAAAGTTGTCAGCCTACACTTGCGCACACGAGTTCAGCCGCTCAGTCGTGCTCAATTCTGTGACACATGGGCTGTAGCCCATCAGGCTCCTCTCTCCATGACATTTTCAAGGCAAAAACACTGGAGTGGGTTGCCGTTTCCTCTTCCAGGAGATCTTCCTGATCCAGGGATCGAACCTGCATTTCCTGAGCTCCTGCATTGGCAGGCAGATTCTTTACCAATGAGTCATCTGGGAAGTCCATCAGTCACTACTACATATCATATAAATGCAGACTTTGTGAGTCGTGACTTGGAAGGATTCAGAAAGCCACAAGACAAATGAGGAAGTATTATAAGAGGGAAGTCATGAATGGAAGTAATTCAGTAACTATTTCCTTGGTAGCTCAGACAATAAAGAATTTGCACACAATGAAGGAGACCCAAGGCTGATCCCTGGGTCAATAAGATCCCCTAGCGAAGGGAATGGTTATCCACTCCAGTATTCTTGTCTGGAGAATTCCATGTACAGAGGAGCCTGGCAGGCTACAGTCCATGAGGTCACAAAAGAATCAGACACAACTGAGCAACAAACACTTTTCGATGACTGTAATTAAGCGTGGATTAGGCTCACCATTAGGATCATCTGTTCACTATTTCTTCAGACACTGAACCAAGATGCTGGCTTCCACTGAAAAAGAGAAATTCAAATTAGTGTGGAAAGCAATATCAAATTTTTAATTTTCATTATTATTTTTATTATTATAAATGTGACCTTCTCCTAAACAAAGTGGTAGAAGAGAAGGGATTATTGCCACCAATAATCTTGGATTGTAATCCATACTCGTGGGTATTGTGTTTGACGCTTTCCCAATTTACTGAAGACTTCAGAAATTTGAGCAAAATCCCTTGCCTACAGTGTATGCATAACAAGCTGACTTACAATACTTCATTTAAAAAGATCACTTGGAGACCTCCAAGTGTCTCAGAGTAAAAAGTATTATGAGTCTGTTTAGAAAGATATTGTTTTTCCTCCCTTCATCAGATAGTGATTTGAATGGTTTTCTACTTCAGCTCTTATAAACAAATACCAGGTTTTCATTTCAGATTATTGCTCTGTTGCAGTCATCATATAAATGAAACAAATTATTTAAATAATTTTTTTTAATTTTCACATTCTTTGTTTCAAGTGGTTAGTACCCACATTTCCTACTCAGTCCTATAAATCCTCTGATGCTGAATTATTACTTCTATTGAAGTTCATTTTTTTAGAGTAATCTAACATCTAAATGTTTGCACTGGTCTTAAGAAATCCTCACATTCCTTTCTCATCACTGATGTAAGTCTTAAGATCATGAATGCTCCGAAGGCCAAAAATTAACTGAATAAGCAACACTCAACATAGAACTTGAAAACTATGATCACAAGAGAGATAAACTCTTCAATATGAGATTCAAGTTTTAGCTATGAATAATTTGAAACTTTATGAAATGATGAACATCAAGATTAGAAATGATGAGACTTCTGTGGTGGATCAGTACTTGGGTATTCACCTGCCAGTGTGGGGTACACAGGTTCTGTCCCTATCTGGGAGGGTCCCAGATGCCACAGAGCAGCTAAGCTAAGCCCATGTGCCACAGCTACCGAGCCTGCATGCCGCCACTGCTGAAGTCCACACGTGTACAGCCTGTGCTCCTCAAGAGAAGCCGCTGCAACGAGAAGCCCACGCACCGCACCTGGAGGGGAGACCCCGCTCACCACTAGGGAAAGCCACTGTGCAGCAGTGAATGCCCAGTGTGGCCAAGAATAAATAATCTTAAAAAAAAGATTGGGAATGTTTTTATGGTCTGAAACATAACAGTTGTGGTTGTTCCGTTGCTCAGTCGGGTCCGACTCTTTGTGACCTTGTGAACGGCAGCACACCAGGCTTCCCTGTCCTTCACCATCTCCCAGTCTTCTCAAATTCATGTCCATTGAGTTGGTGATGCCATCCAACCATCTCATCCTCTGTGGTCCCCTTCTCCTCCCACCTTCCATCTTTCCCAGCATCACAGTCTTTTCTAATGAGTTGACTCTTCATGTCAGGTGGCCAAAGTATTGGAGCTTCAGCTTCAGCATCAGCCTTCCAGTGAATATTCAGGCTTGATTTCCTTCAGGACTGACTCGTTTGATCTCCTTGCTGTCCAATAGCTAAATCACTTTGCTATCCACCTGAAACTAACACAACATTGTAACTCAACTCTACTTTGATATAAGATAAATATGTATTTGAAAGTACCAAAAAAATGTAAGTAAGAAATACAAACATTTTTAAAAGCTCTTGCTTATATTTAGCCAAGACAAATATAGGTAGATATGAAATTATAAAATCTTCAAAATAGCAAGAAGAAAAAAAGAAAGGAGAGATTGAAGGAGCCTGGCATAGCATCCCACCAATAAACCTTGGATTAACTTTGTTTCAGCAATTAATTACTCTCTGCATGGCCTTCCTTGCTTACCAACACGGAGCTGCAGACATGTCCAGGTTCTGACTGGCAGGCCAAGCTCACCTGCACTGCAGCCCTGTCCAACAGATGATCAGGCGTGAATAGCTCCCTCCACTGGCTCAGCAGTTAACTTGCTCCCCCCCCATCCCCTGCGCTGGGCTGGCGTCTCTCCGCTGGTGAAGCGAGCAGCTAGCGGCACCTTGCTTTTGCCATTAGGCACTCACTGTTTCTATACTTCCAAGCTGTCATTCTGATGAGATCTTATGAGGGGAAAGGTCTCAGTGTGCCATCATAAGCAAGATGAGAAAAAAACTCATAAATGTCCCTTAGACCAAGTTTATGGGAAAGGAGGGCTATAAAAAAAAAAAAAAGAAATTTTTAAAGCAGCAGCTGACAGGACTTTAAAAGAACTTCAGTCAGCTTTTGGCGAAAATTGTCTCTCAATTTACATGGCCTGGTCGATATGTTTATGTACTCCTTCATTTTTTTCATACATTGAGAGTTTATTCTCTGTCCCAGGCTGTGCCAGGTAGCAGGGCAAGACCATAGACAACATGGCCTTCCCACACGTCTCTTTAAAAACCTTAGAGCTTGTGGGTGGAACCAGCATTTGAAACTTAAAATTTGGATTTACTTTTCACTATTAGAAGACGTCCAGGGCATCATGGAAGCACTTGAACGAGGCACTGCTGAGAGATGAGGCTGAATCGGCTGGGTCAGCGCAGAGGTGGGTGGCAGGACGTCCCAGACGAGAGCCCCAGCGTATCAGGGGCGGCCCCGCCTGCACGGATGAATTGTGTCATGTGTGACTGTTGTCTGTGCGTGGAATGTCCTCGTGTCCACCACTCCCAGTTCACCAAGTGTGGCAAAACCTCCAATTCAAGCATTCCTCCGCCTTAGAAGGGCTCACGGGAAGTTCCCCACAGACCCAGGCATCTTCCTCCATTCTCCGTTACGGCTTGTACGGTCCACGCTTACAGCAATGGACACCCTCTGGAATATGCTTGGCTCTCTCCCTGTGTCTGCCAGTCTAACCGCTCTGCCAGTCTAAACTCCTTGAAGCCGAGAGTTGTGTCTTACTCACTTTACCTGCCCGTGTGACCCACAAGTGCTCGGTCCTCAGCTGAGACATGTTGAATGCTGAATGAGTGGCAGTACTGTGCCCTCAGCTGTACACAACCTTGATGTGACTTTGTTTCAGAGGTTCAAGGTGAAATGACGAATGTACATGTTCACTTCTATCGGAACTTGGTCGAGGCACTTACGAAAGACAAGGCTATGGACAACTTTCCCTAAACGGCTGCTTCCTGTAGTAACACAAGTATAAGAAATTTTGAGACCATGAATTAGCAGGAATTAGACAACTGTTTATTAGGATAACTATGATAGTATCAGATTTACCTCACCTGTTTACCTTACCCCTGCAGGTTAACTGGACATCTGAGAAAGAATAAACTCTCTCCAGATGTGTATAAGTCCTGTGCCAATGATGTAAATTTCCTTTAGATGGGACCAGGGAGGCCGGAGAATGAGAACTGAGATTGCTTCAATCACAGAAGACAAAATTATAGGTTCTTCTCCCTCTGTGTCAGTGAGTTCATAAAATATCATTTTGTTCATAAAAATTGCTTTTGCTACAATGAGTGTACGTGATGTTATGATGATCCATGCCAGATGGAGGCTTGGAATAAGTGAAGTAAGATGTAAGATCCACTGCAGGGGAATGATGGGTAACAGCCCTCGCACGCATCCTTCAAGCACTGAAGAAAGATTGAATGTTTACAGGAAAGTGTGAGCACATTGCCTCCTGGGTATTAACGAGAGCACAAGTACAGCCAAGGCAGGGAACAGCCGAGCGCAGAAAGTAACACGGAACTGAAGGGCAACCAAGCGAACAGGGCTGTAACTTGAAATGACTTCATAGACACCGGGAGACCCTGCTCTCCTGTGGCAATGCTTGCTTTGTAATCACTGCTCACTTGTTTGGTATTCAGACCTGTATCTTAAGCACACACAGAAAACTGAGAGCCACCAGAAACTCCACTATCCTTAGTTTAATATTTGCACTTTTCTGCCAAGTTTTAATTTGGGTAGATTATGCCTGTATGCACGCTAAGTCACTTCAGTCATGTCCGACTCTGTGTGACCCCATAGACGGCAGCCCACCAGGCTTCTCTGTCCACAGGACTCTGAGGCAAGAACACTGGAGTGGGTTGCCATTTCCTTCTCCGTGGGTAGATTATACAAATCTGTAAAATTCTGAGCCCTTCATTTAATCACCAACACTGAGTAATCATTAAAATTCTGCAGCTGAAAATAATCCCTATTATTAAGGTGACTTTGCACCCTGGTTTGCTTGGGACACTCCAAAATTCTATCTAATGTCCCACATCCTGCACCGTTTAACATGTATCCTAGATTTCTCTCTTTTTTTTAACTAACAAAGCAGTAAGATAAACTAAGACAAGTTTGGCAATTTCCGCTTTGTACCTCTAGCTTCTGCCAGGGTCTCATCAAACACGGAGTTGGTTCATAGTCGTTAGTATGGTATGTATGTAGTTCTGTAGGTAGTGAGCATATAGCATGTAGGGCTTTGACTGACATATGGTTAAATCTGAAAGATGACAGGTGATAACCAAACCGACTTTTCCTTTCAAAACATATGATTAACACCTTTCTTTTGAGAACAGCATGTACTCCCTGATAAAACAAAACACTGGAGTGGGTTGCCATTTCCTTCTCCAATGCATGAAAGTGAAAAGTGAAAGTGAAGTCACTCAGTTGTGTCTGACTCTTAGCGACCCCATGGACTGCAGCCCACCAAGCTCCTCCATCTGTGAGATTTTCCAGGCAAGAGTACTGGAGTGGGGGGCCATTGCCTTCTCTGATTAAGTGGCTGCTGCTGCTGCTGCTGAATCACTTCAGTCGTGTCCGACTCTGTGCAGCCCTGTAGATGGCAGCCCACCAGGCTCCCCGTCCCTGGGATTCTCCAGGCAAGAACACTGGAGTGGGCTGCCGTTTCCTTCTCCAGTGCAGGGACAGCTAGCCCTCTGGTCTGGCTATGCTGGGAAAGTGTTCCGTGTTGCTGGCCCTGCCGGCCGGAGTGTATACCCGCAGCCGGTTGTGTGAAGATCAGGACCTTGGCCAGTGCCAAGCCTACAAAATGCAGGATGCTCCCGGGCTACCAGTCAGCAGGAATCGTCAGGGATGATGGGTTTGGAACAGATGAAATATGTGCAGGGAATACAGACTTGACTGCCCTACCAGAGATCACAGAAAGAATCGCCTGAATATGTGTGTCAGTGGTACTCATTATTTACTGTATGGTATAAACCTACAATTATGTATTTACTTTACTGTTTAGTAAGGTTTGGTTTTATTTTGTCTCTTCCAAGGCAATGCTCTCAAACAAGTAAATGTCTAATGAAATATTTAATGCTGAATTTCCATTTCTTAAGAAACTTGGTGATGAACTGTCAGCTACACAAACTTTTGGTTTACATTTATCATCTACCTGGCATCGCTAGAAGACACACATACTTTGAAGCTGAAAAAGTTAGTAATTATTTTAAAAAGACTATTTCCAGAACAGTCAATATAACAAGTACAGCTGCAGAAGGTTCATTTACAACACTGGAGAGTATGACTTATCATTGGGATCAAATGAGTATTTTTCTAAATTAATTTCACTCTTTATTCCAAGTTTCTCCTGTATATGTGTGAAAGTGAAATTATAGCTATTAAAAGTATTGGCTCCATTAGCTAGAGAACTTCACTAAGAGTTAGATGATATCAGTTTTGCATGAGTGTCATGAGTTTCTTCAAAAAGAAGTTCAGTTAAATCCAGTAATGTCTTTTAAATTCAACACATGAAATCAAGCTAAAACATTTAGAAGTTCATTCTGTCTTGATAAAACATTTTAACACTCTCATAAATGCTATTATGATATGGATAAAAAGCTCAACCTTGAAGATAAAGTTACTTGCATTTGCAGTGATAGTATGATACAAATTTTGGTGGAGCCCAATATTGTGGTAAAAAAAACCATGTTCCAACTAAATCAAGAAACTTGTGTTGCAGATTTGGAACTGGAGTTCTGATTGGAATAGGTTGTAGTGCACGTATTATTCATGAATGTGTCCAAACAAGCTTTGATAATCTACTTGTCAAAATAAGGCTGCATTTAAAGTCAGCCAAATTATAAACTTTTGTGACAAAATTCATGCTGCATTTATTTTAAAATGTTTCAGTCGTGGCAATGCATGCTTTTTCTCTTCACTGTCTGTCACCACCAGATTTTAGAAATGTTTTAATTTTAAAGAACTGCTTTGTAGATCCATCTAAGTATCTGACAATGATACTGAACCTTATTGCAAAGCAGTCCTCTAAATTTAGGTTGCATTTTGTTTGAAAGAAGTTGTAAATCTTTAATCAGATATCCAACTGATGGAACACCAAACAACTTCAGCTTTTGAAATGTGCAGCAAATTATAATTATTGAAAGAAAATCTTGAAACCAGAAAGATGAGTTGTAACTTCATAAAAGCAAAGGAAGAAATGGATAAGCTAAATGATAAGAGACAAAAAGCATAAAATATTAAACGTTAAGTTCTGTAATTGTACTTTGGAATATCTTCACCTCTAGGGAAAATCTTCTAATGGAGATCCCTTGGATTCTTTTTCAATGAAATAGTCTATACTGAGTGGGACTATATTGCGATAGCCTTTAAACACTGCAGATAATTTCTTGATAAGTTATACTTTGCAAACCTATCTTTTGAAGCGATGGAGGAAAAAGACAGAACATGCAAAAATATTTGGCATAAAATATTTATACATTTACATATTTTAAAAGAGAATTAAGAATATCTTTCATCCAGCAGAATTCACTCCAGGCTTGCCAGATAGATACCTGAATATCTAAGGTACTTTTGTGACTAAAAATATCATGATCTACAAAAGGAAGTCAGTGGAAGTTATGAACAATTTTAAATTTGTCAGTCATAAAATGTAGCTTTGAAGGATACTGCAATCAGTTTTATCTTAAAAAATGATTAATAAGCCATATCCAAAATTATATTCTTCAGAAAAATACCTGTGTCATAATATTAGAGACTGATACAACCAAGAAGTTAAATATATAGAGATATATCAAGAATAATTATTTATTTATGCTGTTTCTAATATTTATATAGTCAATA